>JALPQI010030867.1:0-106302 GCA_025490895.1 Thaumatotibia leucotreta
AGCAGAAAAAAAAATTTAGAAAATTAAAATTATTTATTTTCAGAAACACACATTGTACAACATATTTGCAGTGACTCTGACACTAGGCTGAGCCTGTCCTGCCGAGCCTCTTTATTAAAAATGAGCTAAATAAAAGCAAAACGCATGCGAGAAAAAAGAAAAAAATAAATACAGTCATGTTGAACTATGTCACATTGATTAGCAAAATTAGAAATGAATTTCAAATTTAATAAATAGGTGGTGTCATGTCAGTTTCAAATAATCAGGATTTTATTAACAAGAAACACATTATTATTTTTATTAATTTCAAAGTGTCCCGAAAATTACACAATTTTTTTTGTCTTCCACTGAGTTACGGTTGAAGAAAGTGTATAAAAAATAGTAACTCAACGGATTTTTTTTTAGGACACTAGTTTTATTTCTATCAGGATCGAATAAGCTCGTGATTCTGAGTAGAAAAAATGTAAAAAAAGTCCAAATTAGGAAAATATAAAAAAACCACAACAAATGAAATAAAACTATGAAAACGGATTAACTCGCGTATATTAACTAATTTTAACTTCATTCCGACGTTTCGAACACTTTACAGGGTTCGTGGTCTGTGGATGACCCGCGAGACGGAAGTTTATCCGTTTTCATATTTTTTTTTCATGTGTAATCCTCGCGGTAACCGAAGAAAATATTATAACCACAACAAAATTAAAGTCCGCCCTTAAATCGACACGAGTTAAGTATTTCGTTTTCGGCTTTCGAGCGTGTTTCGCATGACGTTTTTCAGTAAAGATGGCCCTCGGAAGTTACAACCTGACACAAAATGAACCCCTATTGCATAAAACAAAGCGCCATCAATCATACAATCTTACAATTTTGCAATATTAAGTTGAGTCTTAACCTTTTCTTTATTGGCTATCATTGATTTAGAATATATAAGTGGATCCCCAAACAGCTCAAAAAAATGGCCCCAAAAAATGGGCTGCAGAAGTAAATGTTGCGGTCCTTTTGCTCCGCTATTCAGTTCTGACAGTTGACATTTGGTCACCTTACGGTATAGCATCATTATTCCTTAATCATAAAAAGTTTCCACTATTTTGCGGTGTTGTTTGCAAATTTGACACTTATTGCTCACTTCACAAAGTTTTTTATTCTTTGAGTTTTTTTTATTATAGTTTATTGTAAGTGAGCGTTATTAGCTTCAACTGAAACATGATAGAAATGACTAGTGCTACTTTTCTTGGTTTTTTTGTTTGGCTCTGTGCGTCCATTTATTATTTAATGTCATTGTTGGCTATGCACATATTGTTGAACGCAACAGGCAAACCCAATTTGAAATTTTATAATAGGTTTTTTTTGTCCTTTCTTTTTCTTCTGGTAAATATTATTGCTTTTAAATTTAATGTATAGATATTTTATTTTTAGATGTGTATACTAAATTTCTATGAACTCTTCGCTGTATTAATATAATTTCTCATTTAATAATCTTGTAAAAAGGTAAATGAGTGTTGCTACAAGATAGTAAAATGATTTATTTTTATTTTTTACTTTTATTTTACTCTCTAACTCGGACAATGTTTCCACTGTATTTACTTTTGCTATTCTGTAATGTGTGCTTTATGTGAATAAAACATTATTCTATCCTTTTCTATTCCATCTATACTGAAAAAAATGTTTTCACACCACCTATTCGAATACGGCTCTTTTCTTCCCTGCTAGGAGGGATCAAAGTGGCATTTTTTTGTTCAAGGACTTTCTATTGCCAGCCTAAAAAATTACAATGAAATATGAAAATAAACAGTACGTTCATAATTGATAAAAATTACTTCAGAATCGATTATTTGCATAAATATTAAATATGTGATGTATCTTTTATTTTTCTCATAGGTGGTGTGA
This sequence comes from Thaumatotibia leucotreta, assembly GCA_025490895.1. Taxonomy (NCBI): domain Eukaryota; kingdom Metazoa; phylum Arthropoda; class Insecta; order Lepidoptera; family Tortricidae; genus Thaumatotibia; species Thaumatotibia leucotreta. The sequence continues at coordinate 1,888 of JALPQI010030867.1, forward strand.
AAAGCAGTATGTGTCACACGGTATCAAAATTATTTCGTCTTGGGCGTTAACGCTTGAATCCTTCATTACGCTCAGGACTCAATATACGCCCTATTTTTATAGCTACGCTTATAAACTTATTGTTTTGCACCTACTGTTTAATAGATTAGGCACTAGGCAGGTGTGATAATTAGCTCGCAACGATGTCATTCATAATCGTTGAAAAGTGACTTGCGTACGCGCATCCTACTCTCACTGCGAAAGGCTGCCAAACCACTTAGCGGTGTGTGTTTTGCTGAGGCTGGCAAATAGTACCTCCTTCATGTTCGAGTAGTACATAGCTTTGTTTATTTCTTACTAGCGACCCGGCCAGACTGCGTACGTGGATAATACTGATAAAACCTTCTTTTTGGTTCCTGTAGCTGACTTTTTTTATATACAGGGTGTAATCGATAAGTGTTTACAGGCCACAATTCCGTAAATATGAGAGATATTAGAAAACTTTTAACTGATATTGAAAGTACGTTACACAACGAGTAAAATTACATTAATAACTTTTTCTAAATAGATGAAGTAATATTAAAAATACTAACTTATAACGCTCCTATACATTTAGTATGACGACTTACAGCCTTAAAGAATGTCGGGTGCTGTAAGAGATCAAACTGTTAGAGATTCGTTATTTGTACGAATACATTGTAATAAAATACTTAATAATACTACCGTTTATTAAATAATTGATCTAACATTTATTCTTAAATAAAAAAATATTCGTATGAAACTAGTCTTTGAATGAACGGTTACGTACTAAATGTATGCAAGGGTTTGAAGTTAATATTTGAGAAATTTCTGATTTTATTTCAAAAATGTTATTAGTGTAATTTTACTTGTTGGGTAACGTACTTTCGATATCAGTTTTTTTTTCTGATATCTCTCATATTTACGGAATTATGGCCTGTAAACACTTATCGATTACACCCTGTATATTGGCACGACAAAGTGGCTCCATTTCACCTGTTTGTAAATCGCAGCTTTAAAAATAAAAATAACCGTCATATCATAACTCAATAAACGTGAATATTGGGATATCGAGTTTAAAATTTCAATTAATTTTTGACCAATTTTTTTGTTGCTGTATTGTGTTAATTTTTTATAGTATTTTATTTATTGCATTGTTCATAGTGTCTATTTAGATATTACGTTCAAACTTAAACAAAATTACTGTGATAAATGTACTAAACTGAGCTTAGAAAAAAACCCTTACGGAAATAATATTATGATGTTTTATGATAAAATATTTTTTTTATTAATTCAATATAATGGCACAAATCAAAAAAATCGACGGTTATTACTGTCAAAACGAAATCATCTGAAATGTATCATTCAGTTTCTATAAATATTTTATCATAAAATTGACCTATTTTTTAATACAAACTTTAAAATAACCTTAATTCATATTTTATACAATAAGGCGATATATCGAAATGTCTGTCATCATGAGCATTCTTCCTATTCATGTATCGGGTCATAATTGAAGTTTGCTTCTTTAGCACAAATTGAATCGCGTCATTTAAACGTTACAACTCATGCTATCTCTCTCTGCAACGCTATTTTGGCGGGTCTGAGAAAGCTATCGAAAATATTGCGTTTTAGTAGATTAACTCAATTTTTGTAAATTTTGAGTTATGACGGTTTATTACTAAAGCTGCGAAAAGAGTCATATTTTTCTTATAAGTTTTTTCATTTGAGTTCTGAAAGTGTAGGCACACAAAATAAATGGCCAGATGCCCTCTGTCAGCGCACATCCACTCCTCAGTCTTCTCAAATTAAGAGTTTCACAACAATTCAAAGCAAAGTTGAATGCTCTATAATTGGTTCCGTTTGTCTGGAATTTATTACGTAACCGACCGGTAATTCCACGTTTTATCGAGATTCAGATCTTCCCGGTTTCGAAACAACTGTCAATAGAGGTTAACAATCTATGAACAAATAAAACATGGAAGCCGCACGCCATACTAAATTGCCTTTCAAAAACGGTCCTGAATTTTAGTTGACAAAATGTCTTCCTCTCTTTATACTCTTGTTTGGTTTGGTATTTAAAACAAGGTAAACAATCTTGCAGTATCTTTTTATTGAAAACTACTAGTAGAAAATAAGTTTTAGCAAATATACATAATATAACAAGGAAATACAGTGATTTACATTGTTTTTGATTAATTAAGTGCCTAGGTACATTGCGCGTAGAACCGATGGCCGTTGGGGCGGGAAGGTTCTTGAGTGGCGGCCACGTACCGGAAGGCGTAGCGTGGGTAGGCCCCCCACAAAGTGGACTGATGACCTGGTGAAGGTCGCAGGAGTCCGCTGGATGCGGGTGGCGCAGGACCGGTCATTGTGGCAATCTTTGGGAGAGGCCTATGTTCAGCAGTGGACGTCTTTCGGCTGATATGATGATGATGATGATGATGATGAAGTGCCTAGGTAGTTCGGATTTTTATATGCATTTTTCAATAAAAATATACTGCAAGATTGTTTTCCTTTTTTTAAACACCAAACCAAACAGCGTACTGATAATGCATCACGACATTCACGACAATGAATTTCAATGTCAACCTATAAAAACTTAAACCGCCATTTAAAAATAGTTGTGATTGGTCTATCAAAGTTTTGATTGGCTATAAACATTTGTCAAAGATGTTGCGCCGAAATATGCGCGGTGTTAAGAAAAGCGCTTTGTCGTACCCATCTTACAATTGAATAATTCATTTTAGGGGCATTTTTGAGCTGGCGTTAGACGTCCATGTTACTATGGTCGTTAAGAATCTATTGGGTTTCCGTGGTATTCAATGGGTAATGCTCTAAAGTTATTATTACGTATGGGTATACCTGTACTTAGTTTGTTTTTTTAGCATTAGCATAAAGATAGGTTATCTTGAGATAGGTTGTTTTGTAATAAAAAAAACCGGCCAAGAGCATGTCGGGTCACACTCGGTGTAGAGTTCCGTAGTTATTAAAAAACGGCTGGGCCGATTATGTTCGAAATAGTTTTATTATAAAGTATTTTATAAGCCCACTATTCATGATTCTTTTCATATTTTTTGGACCCACGGATCAAAAGTTAATGGAGGGGGGGGGGGACACATTTTTTTTCTTCTGGAGCAATTATCTCCGAAAATATTGACTTTAGAAAAAAACTTTCTTTCAAGACCCTTATTCTTTTTAAGAGACCTATTCATTGATACCCCACACAATAGGATTACAGCAAATAAAAAAATCATCCCCACTTCACCAGTTGGGGAGATACCTACCCGAAAAAAAAAAATGTTTTCTAGTTTTTATTGTGCCATTTTCTTGGAATAGTTAATATTTATACCTGTACAAAACTGCAGATTTCTAGTATTAACGGTATTTAGTAATGTGGGGACAGACGGACAGACGGACATGGTGAAACTATAAAGGTTCCGTTTTTGCCATTTTGGCTACGGAACCCTAAAAACCGGCCAAGTGCGAGTCGGTCTCGTACACTAAATAGTTCCGTAACAGCATAGGTACTACCTACATATAATTTAATTTATTTATGGAACAATATTTATCTTATGTGATTTTTTAATCATATACAGGGTGTAAGTCTAATACGGGCGAAGCTCTTAACGGGTGTTAGTTTACGACATAGTAAGTACATTCAAATAACTTTTAATTAAAATAAGACCAAAAAATTTTTCCATACAAAATAATTCGGCACGCAATGTAGAGCAACATACGTGAGTTAAACACCCGATGACAGCTAATTTCAAAAGCAGATGACATAACTGACATATCAACAATAACAAATGTTCGTACCTACATTGCTGCTCCGATAATCTTAAAAAAATTCTGTGTGGTCATTATGAAGAGTAATTTTGAAAAAACCTTGTAATCCATGATCACACTAATGAATCCCATGCCTGGTTTAATTGATCGCCCGTATTAGATTTACACACTGTATACCTATACAAAAATAGGTTGGTATGGTAGGTACATACAATTAATTTAATTGTTTTCATTAAGGTTTTTAACTATGTGCAATTGTTTGCTATCTATCCTTATAACGCTTTCGTTCTGCCCAGTTTTAATGCCGGGGACCTAGGCTCTCCAAAACATACCATTCGGCTAAAAAACCCTTAACCTTTCGAAGTTTAAATCATAAACCGTTTAACCAATCGTAATTGACACGAAGAGAAGGTGCGTGAAGGTCGCAGCGTTCACCTGCGGAGTGCGTGCGATGACGTAACGGTGACCACACTACGGGGCTGATATAGGATTATAGTTGGAAATTTCTAAGAATTATCTTTTGACACTTTAGAAATGAGCCTTATATATATGACGTTAAGGCTATCGGAAAAAGGGTTAGCCTTCTTCTTCTTCTTTTCAGCATATATTATCTGCGTCCACAGCTGAACATATGCCTCTTAAATGGATTTCCACTCGGTTAGCTAGCCTTACCATCATATTAATATAGCTTAATCTATAACTGTCAAAAGTTAATTCTCAGAAATTTCCAACTATAGTACATGATTAGGAATAGAGATACAAAGCCTGCTAAGTTTGGTTTCCATGCGAAACATGTGCTTTTCTCAAATTTGCAAAGAATTAAAACTCAATGAAATGAAATGAAATGAAATGAAATGAAATGGTTTATTCATCATGTAGGCATATTAAATTTGCACTTATGATAGTCAAAATCTATGGGAGATGTAAAAGGTCTCCAGATCAATTGAATATAAATAAAAATATATAAAACAATGTCATTTTGTACGGAGATGTAGAGGGTCTCCACAGTCATAGTTGTATAAGATTAAAAATAGGAGATGTAAAGGGTCTCCAAATGTCAGATATGAAAACTCTGGCAGTAAAGGTGCTCACACGAATAAAATAATTCAACCCCAAGCATTTTTATCCTCCATATAATCTTTGATACTATAAAAATCTTTAGACATGAGCTTTTGTTTCACGATTTTTTAAAATTTGTTAATTGATAAGGATGTTAAAGTGCTTGGGAGTTTGTTATAGAACCACAATACAAATTCACAATACAATATAATTTTCCTGGAGGAGTAGATCTCATGGCAACATGCCTTGCTTGAGACATGTGTCACACAATTAACTTACTATTGTTCATACATAATATACCTACATATTTTAGATGGAGGTAGGACCTCGTGCAGGGTCCGCCCGGATAGCTACCACCGTCTTACCCGTTAACCTGCCGCTAAATAGCAGTGTTTGCACTGCTGTGTTTCGGTTTGGGGGTAAGATAGCCGGTGTAATTACTGGCATAGATAGAGGCAATTCATCTAAGCCCTCGAGGTAGGCAGCGCATAGGCGATTTTTTGTTCACTATGTCCATGGGCCTCAGTTCTTGCTTTATGCCAGATGGGCTGAGAGCTCAGTTGTCTACCTTCGTCACATTCATCACAAAAAATACCCAAGCAAATACACGCCGTTTGAACTTACAAAAACCCTTCGGAACACATGAAGGTAATATTGCTGTTTTGCTTTATCGTGTGTCGCAGTTGTAACCCGAGCCTTTCGTGTCTCTCTTGGAACCAAAGGGTTCTCTAAGTTCAAACGGAGTGTAAGTCAAGTAACGAAACTAATCCACATTTGAGGTAGGTAATATTTTATCTGGTGACATTGAAATTAGTTTTTTACCGTGAAACGCCAAGATATTACGTCACTTTGCATGTTACTTTCGGTATTTTACTTTTTAAAGCAGGTTACTTGTTACTTCCAGTACTATGCAGTCCTAAGACTACTAAGTAGTTCTGAAAGCCATAATAAATACCAAATTTAATCATTGAACCACCGATATGGCACTTCCTGGTCCAATTTGATGAGTTTGAGAAAAACGTTTTTTTTTTAATTTTTCTTAATCATCATCGACATTATCATCGTCGTAGTGCTTTTATGAAAATGCAAAAACTATATACAAATAAAGACATTAACTTAAAACTTAGATGGAGACTAGTGAAATGCTATGTACTATCTGTACTTTATTATGGAGTGGAAACGTGGACTCTGAATAAAGCGATGGAAGATAAAATAGAGGCGTTTGAAATGTGGCTGTACAGGCGTATGCTGAAAGTATCGTGGACCGCAAGAATAACAAACATAGATATCCTAAAACGAATGAAGAAGAAAAAGGAAGTACTAGCTACAGTCAAACGAAGAAAGATTGCATATTTTGGTCATCTACATAGACATGAAAAGTATAATCTCCTGAAACTTATAATAGAAGGAAAAATAGAGGGAAAACGAGGAAGGGGAAGAAGGAGGTTAACCTGGATCGATAACATCAAAAACTGGACCAACATCAAAGACGCGGTCACGCTGACAAGGCGGGCCAAGAACAGAAAAGATTTTGCAAAGGTGGCCACCGACGCCCGATAGGGCATGGCAACAGAAGAAGAAGAAGACATTATCATCAGGCAGGACTGACGGGAGGGTGAAAAAATTTTGATTAAAAAAATATATGCAAGCAATTATAGCGGGTTGCATTAATGAACTTGCACGTTTTTTTTTTGCAAGAAAAAATAAAAAAAAGTCTGTGGCTATGAGGCCACAGACTAGCCGAGGCTGACGGGTTATATGAACTCGGAAATATAGACGCCGGCAGGGAATTCCACTCCTTGGCAATACGCATAAGAAAAGAAGAAGCGAAGCGCTTCCTGCGAATTAATAGAATCCAAGTAAGGATGGTATTTATTGTATCGCGGAATAACAAAGTAATATCATTTACCTTTCATTATTTTTTGATAAATATCACATTCATCGTAATATGCTTCAGAACGCATCATGGACATGATATTTAGATGTACAAAGTAGTGTATGTCAAATAATACACTACTTCAACGAGATCCAGCACCTAGGTCTGTCTTCAAATGGCACAGAACAGGAAGACCTGGAGAAACGTAGTGACGGACAGAGACGAAAAAACCGTGCTACCATTCGCGGTTCGATTCTTCATCACGACCCTCAGTAATGAAGAATCGACTGAGAAGAGAAGAAATTGTCAAATAATTAGGCATTAGCTACAGTCACATAAACTACTATTAACCGGCAGGAAAATAAAGTAAATTTTTGGATTGTCCGAAATTTATACGAGACGCAAATCGACCATCCTTAGTAGAAACTGTAAACCTGGTGTCCTCACGTCTAGTGAATGTTTGCACACGTTCGCTAATAAAGTTGGCTATTGCAGTCATTTAAGGGCACATGAAAGGGCACTCCATCGAGCCCTTAATTAATTTGTCAAGTTGCAGTTGCTGTAGCCGTAATCGACTTGAAGAGATACTGCTACTACTATTCTTAGTAGGCCCTCATTCTCCACGCTCCCCTAAGTACAGATTACCCATAAATAAATAAATAAATATCTTGGGACATCTTACACAAATCAACCTAGTCCCACGGTAAGCTCAATTAAGGCTTTTGATGTAGGTACTAGGCGACGATATACATAATAGATAGATACATATTAATACTTAAATACATAGACAGCCATGACCAAGGAGCAAATATTTGTGATAAATAAATACACAAATAATGCCCTCGCCGGGATTCGAACCCGGAACCTCCAGCTTCGTAGGTAGGGTCACTACCAACTAGGCTACGGAGGCTGACAGATAAGTAAGTGGTTTATCGATTTAATTAATTAATTAATCCTGAAACAGGACTGTCCCACAGCCTCCGTTATCGTGGTCGCCCTCCGTTTTCTCGCACCAGTGAAAGCGGCGCCCACGCAGGCTTTCGCCCAAACGTAGACAATATGGCCGCCATTATTGATCATCTTCACTGACCGAGGCCTATCACATCGTCAACCTTTCAATAATCACTTCCCTGGAGCCCTCTCCCCTTGAGGCCTCTTTTATAACCTATACATATGGATACATTAGGAGTTAATACCCGTAATCCATTCGACTGACATCCGAACACAATGTACGAACATTTAAAAGAAAACTTAAAATATATTTAGTTGTATCTATCATACAAGGTGCCCGTGAGGAAAGGGAAAAAATTTAACAGCATATTCCTGAGACTAAAAGAAGCAAACAATGTTAAGTGAGTTTTGGTCGAATCTGCAAAAAAAAAATTTTTTTTTGTTTTTTTTTGATGTTTTGAATGCCTCAATACACAAAAGAGGATTTTATTTATGAAACTATCGCAAAAAACGCAGTTTAAACGTTTTTTTTTGTTTGATTTTCAGGTAATTAAAGATTTTCTTGTTAATTTGATGTCTGTCAATAAAGTGTGATAAGACTAAGACAACATGGTAACAAAATCGTTGCTTAAAATGCGTTTATCATAGCGTAACGGGCTATAACGGTTTTAGGAAAAAAACAAATTTTCTCTTAAAATAGACTATCCAGAAAACTTCATAATTATGACATTTTTAACTTCAAATTTGGTCAGAAATGCGCTGTTGATTTTTTTCCCCTTCCTCATGGGCACCGTGTATAAGTAATAATTATATCGTCGCTTGGTAGCCACATTATAGGCCTTAGGTAATTTGAGCTTTCCTTGGAACTAGGTATCTTAAACAAATACGACTTACGCAACTGTCAGTAAAGTTTAAAATTGTGTATGTAAATTATATTTTTAGTTAATATGTAAGTCGTCTTCTCTTTTACAAGCTTGCTGCGCCCAACAGGGATCACACTAAGTTATTTATAATACCTAATTAAATAGCTGTAAAATTTTTATGTTCACATAGTACATTGTAAACTGTGTGGGAGAAATAAATGATTGAGTATTGAGTATACATTACCTTAAACATAATTATTGTTAGAATGTCATTTGTGTAAGAATATAAATATATGATGTGTATATTAGTGTAAGAATGTTAATAGTGTAAGCTTGTTCATGTAAATTTAAGCCTTCCTGTACTTATGTAGACAAATGTCTAAAACAGTTTTACAGGACTTTAGTTAATTTGTAATATTATTAGGTACCCCCTAATATGTAGTATTCTTACCCCCTTATTCATAAACGTCTGCTAACTTAACAAGCCGCTAAGTATTGTTTGTCCCTTTTGTTCTTATGGACACAGTGTTAAGACCGAAAGGGACAAATTATTATTAGCGGCTTGTTAACGTTAGCATAATTAAGGTATACATAAGTGGGTTAATATATAAATAATAAATTTAAAAGATAATGGGTACGCTGGACAAGCGGGTTGGTGATAGCAGTAGGTAGTATGTCCACTCAATAAATTAATGGTCAGTGACACTTCAATCCCTTAGGCTCGATTAACACCAAACTTTTATTCAAAAAAGAACGCGTACTCTGAAGGTGGATTTAGACCAAGCGAGCATTTTAGTCATACGCACTTTACTAAATCAACAAATTTCGACGAATTTCGTAGAGTGGGGGATAGAATCAACGAATGCTCGTTTGGTCTAAATGCGCCTTCAGAGTGCGCGTTCTTTTTTGAATAAAAGTTTGGTGTTAATCGAGCCTAAGTGTGAGTCTATTGAAGTGTCACTGACCATTAATTTATTGAGTGGACATACTCGTACCATACACGCGAGCCCCTAATCTCTTCCTCTGCGGGTGTCGTAAAAATCGACTAAGGGATTGAAGTGATACTGACCACTCTTTGATAGAAGATTGATAATGCGCAGCGACTACCCAACTAGCAAAATTTCGTCATATAATCGTCGCGGAAACGTAACATATTCAGGCTTTTAGCTTATGAAATTGGTCATAAAAACGTAATAATTACGTTTATATAACGCGATTTGGGCCCATATTACTCAGCTTTTTAGCCATATAAAAGCCATTTAACTGAAACTGCCACTACTTATTAGTCATATAATAATCATCGCCGTGACCACTTTATAGCTAACTAGCTGTATAATAGCGACTTATATAGCTTTTATATGACTTTTCATCATATAAGAGCCATATAACCGTTGAGTTAGTTATTTATTGATCATATAATTGCTACTTATATGCCAAATTTGTGGAATAAAAGTGTCTAGCGAAGCTAAACAGAAGACGGATTGACAACTTGCTCGTGCATATAATTTTGTTAGTGCTAGCTGGTGTAAACAAAATTAAATCACTTAATGCTGTTGAGTATGTTTTGACAGAGCTATCTAAGTAATATATGACCATGTTATAATTGGCATTATAAATTCTACCTAATGGTGAAAATGTATTGCGAATACCACTTTACTGATAAAGTATACTATATTTAGTAGTAAATAATAAACGCGCCACTTTAATTATTAGTTATTACAATATAAATTAAATAAATATATTTAATTATTACGAAGGAAACTACTATATGACATGTATACGATTAACATATCATATAACTGCTTTGTATTAGTTCTTATATAGCAAGTTTAGTGGTTTAAGCGCCATGACACCTACAGGTAGATACGTTAATCATATAAAAGTAACAGCTGAAACCAAAAAGTTCTATAATAGCTATTATTTTTTCATTTACTCGAGCATAGGTCATATAAGATGTAATTATTCGATAAATAGTCAAGTAAGCGTCATGTAAAAGCAGGTTACTCAGCATTAATCTTATATGACTCTTTAGTCATAAAAGATGTCGAGATGCTGAATAAAACACTTTTATAAAACAAGATATATAATTAGCTGTTATATGACTTCATTCACAATATTCATATAATAGCAACTGCGTTACGTTTACTCGACTTTTTCTCACAAGTCATAAGTCAGCCATATAAGTTTTTGCTACTCGGCAAAAAAGTCATATAAGCGTTTTATAAATGTGTCTTTTTCAGCAACTTCTTATATGACTCTTAAGTCATATAAGAAAGTCGTATAAACGTGTATGACATCTTATACGACTATTATGCTATTGCTGTATAAGTTGGCTTTATACGACAGGTACTGTGTAATTTGCGTTTATATGACTTTTATACGACATATTGCTGTATAAGCTTGCTTTATACGATAGGTACTGTGTAATTCGCGTTTATATGACTTTTATACGACTTATTAGCTGAGTAAGCTCGATGTTATATGACTGTTTTGCTAGTTGGGTAGCGCTACTGCCATCGCCAATCCGCTTGCCCAGCGTGGCGATTATGGGCATTTGCCTCCTAATGCGTCTATACGCATAGTTAATAAGTGAGGCCTACGTTCAGCAGTGGACTGAGATAGGCTGATGATGTGTGAGCGGGAAAATGGAAAGCAAAAGACCTCGTGCCCGAAGACCAGGTTGCATCAAACCTGAAGATGATGGCCAGCACGGGCCTTCACGTGGCGGATGACAGAATCAGGTGAAGAGACGCCATCGAATGTATAGTAATGAGGGAACGACAAAGGAGAAGGAGGTAGTATGCAGTTTTTTAAAGCTTCGCCAATATTAAAGTAGCTGCTTGGAAAAAAACCTAAAAGAAGATTGGAAATGACGAATTTCAGAAGATTGTAGTAATTTGATAGTTTTACGGTACTCGCTTTGTTGGAGGTAATTTTTTAAGCATTTATCGATAGTCTAGTAACCGTACCATGAGCTAAAAAGCAAGTCTTATTGACCATCCAGCTCGTTCAAATACAGAGCCAGCGTGATAGCCGTCACGTGCCTGTCGAGTACTTTTGTCGTCACTTTGCTCTTGGTACAGCTACAGTTTCGCTATAATGATCACCGAATAAAAATGTAAAAACCGACATCAACCTAGACGTGATATCGAGACCCCGACTTATACCAGTTTTAATAAAAGTTTAAAATCCATTCACGATTCCGATTCGAAATCCACCCAACTATGGTCCAATAGTGCAACTATGGTCCACAATTTCAATTCCTAAATACCTAATCATCCATCCCAATCTTTTTTTGGCTTTGTCCAAGTTGTTTAATTTTATTAATGAGTTTTTGTCTATGAATAGCACGATTAATATAACAAATACATGGAAGATATTCCATTAAGTTTTGGATCATTGTTGGTCGTTTGGACTATCATCATCATGTCAGCCGAAAGACGTCCACTGCTGAACATAGGCCTCCCCCAAAGATTGCCACAATGACCGGTCCTGTGCCACCTGCATCCAGCGGACTCCTGCGACCTTCACCAGGTCGTCAGTCCACCTGGTGGGGAGCCTACCTACGCTGCGCATTCCGGTACGTGGCCGCCACTCGAGAACCTTCCCGCCCCAACGGCCATCGGACTATAGCTATGTGAAATTATATTTCACGTTTTAAGTCGAAAAATGCTCGACATGTTTCGCTCCGTATATGAGGAGCTTTTTCAAGAGCCAATCGCTCTGGCTGCAAACGTGAGTAGCCCGCGTGAAATATAATTTTAGTATGATTGACTCTCACAAGAGTTTTGTGCTTAAGGTGGATGTCCCTGTGAGATTTTCATACAAATTTGTCGACATTAACTCTGTTAATTAGTAGACTTTTTGTAATTTTGAACCTTGATAGTAAGTTGTACGTATCCCGTAGATTGCGCGTATGTAAAAAAAAGTCCAAAAAGTGGTATAGTATTTCTGAATTATCAATTTGAAAATTGATACAATTTCGCTCTTTGCCTTTGTATATGTGCGTGAATAATACTATCCATGAAAACTGACATGGAGGCAGATGACAAGGTAAGCTTAACCATATCCATCACAGATGTCACTTGAAAACTGCTAGTTAAATTACCTCACTAAGTAGTAATATATTCGGTCAATAGATGGATTATTCAAAGTTAGGGCATTTCATAAAATAGGTATGTTGTTATTGTTTATATCACAAAAAATATCCGGTAAAATTTGATCCTTAGATTCGCCTGGCCAGATTTCAAAAGACAATATAGCGGATTTATGAATTGCAGTCAGTAGGTACCTACCTAATTTGTTATCAAACTTTGCCGCTCGCTTTAATTCTCTTTTAGCGTAACTTGTACAACAGTGTGGAAGAATGGACTAAGTTCTTTAGTACGATACTAAAATCCGAGAGGTAATATATACAATTACTGGCTATTAATAAATAACAATAAACTATTAAATATCTCGGGACATCCCACACAAATCGGCCTAGTCCCACGGTAAGCTTAATTTAAGGCTGTTGTGGGTAATAAGAATAGACGATCATATTCTATTATAATATATAGATAACTACATAATATATAGGTTCTCGTACTTAAATATCATAGACAGACACGACCAAGAAACAAATATTTGTAATAAAAAAATACAAAAAATAATCCCTTCGCTGGGGTTCGAACCCGAAACCTTCTGCTTCGTAGGGTCAACTAGGAGGCTGACAACTACCTATGTAATTTAAATTTATATGGACGCGTAAAATACTTTTTGGTTAGTGACCACAAACATTTTTGGTAATTTGTCGCCGCCAAGTCAATGTCATTTATGAGTCAAACATTTTAGGATTATTTTCCACAAATTAAGTAATAATTTAAGGATAATATTAAAACGGACGAAATTCACGCAACCGGAAATGTTCAAACGCATAGGAGCAAGCAAAAATATTTGTCCAACCAGGGCTCAGTAAGGTCGCATGTAAGTACCTAGTACCCACATGGCTTCGTTTATAGATTTAATAATAATGGCATGGTTCCTAAGAACAGATTTCGATATCTATCATGGTTTGTTACTTTCCCATACAAAGTCAAAAAATAAAACTCCAGTGTTAAAAATCAATTAATTTTTATAAGTTTTAGATATCATATTTGTGTTATCATGCATGTTTCTTAGTAACATTTACTACCCTAAACTAATAAGAGTTACACAACCGATGTCCAAATGAAAATAACAAATTTTTGTTTTTCAAACAGTCCTGGTTCGATTCCTGGACCGAGTACACGTATTTTTGTAATTGTATGAATGCAGTTTTTCTTTTTACTAAAATCGATCTCATGGTTCCTAAAGCAGGCCATACACGTAAGGGTGTACCTGACAGGTTTGCCTGTACAAGTCAACTGTTCAGGTAAACCGGAGCGTGTATGTTACAGAAACCTGCACAGTTCTGTAACATACACGCTCCGGTTTACCTGAACAGTTGATCTGTACAGGCAAACCTGTCAGGTACACCCTTACGTGTATGGCCTGCTTAAGACAAGATTTCGCTATCTGTTATGGTTTCCAAAATCTCCATACTGACCGATTTGGGTTGATCACACTATATTTAAGGAATCTACAGTACCGGCCAATAATATATCACATTCGTGACTTTTTGTATGAGCGTGTATAGAGTAAGCGGCACATGGTCGCATGTAGATAGCATATTATTTTGGTACTTTTACATAGATTAATGATGAATATTGCAATTGAGTATTTTTAATTACAATGGGTAAAGTGTATGTATTGCTAAAAAAGCTATAGTAAAGAAAATATTTTTTTCTACAAAATTCATGCCTTACACAAAAAAAAAATCATAGACACACCATTGATGCCAAGTTTTTCCATCGATAGCACGAAGGTCTTCATAGACTATCTATAGTCGTAAGGTGGAAGGTGTGGAAACTACTTAAAAATATAAAAATAAACTACTAAAGAAAAATGTTGTAGATGTATATTTATGATTTCCACCGTTACTAAAGACCGAAGAGCTGGCGACTTGCTCGCACAACGCGTAAATATTGCGATACAACGAGGAAATGCCGCCTGCATCTTCGCTACAATGCCACAAGGGCCAATCTTAGATATGTATAGGTTAGGTTAGTTAGATTTAATTTATGTACCTACATAGATTGTACAGTTTTCAAAATAATTTTATTCAAACTGGCCAATCAAAACACATCACCATTTTCAATCCGTTGACCCTTCAAGGTGCATCCAGACCAAAAGAGCATTCGCTGTTCTATCCCCCGCTCTACGAAATCAACCAATCACGTTTTGTGTAACGATCGAATTTCGTAGAGTGGGGGGCTAGAATAGCGAATGTTCGTTTGGTCGGAATGCACCTTCAGGGTCTACTACTTAGTTATTGTTTTAAATTTTTAATTAATAATATGCTCCTACTCGACACTCGTAGACGAAGGGTAGCATTTCTTGCTGGTCACAGACCACCTCCTATAGACGCTCATTATAAGGCGACTCGCAGTCACCAGCCGTTATATTTCTCGCACTGATATAGACGCGGCGCTCGTCGTGCCTGTTCAGTTGCGATGCGACTAAATAACAGACCCGTAAATAGCGCTCGTTTTTGGCAATAAAAAAGTCGAAAAAGTGCATTTCACTTCTTTAAAATGTCCATGTGTTGTGTGAATAGGGTATGCAAAGACAACAAGAAGTTCTAATTTAAAAATAGACGCAACTACATTCCGCAGAAAAGTCATACTTAATTGAGACATAGTTAATTGAGCTTACCGTGGGACTAGGTTGATTTTTGTAAGATGTCCCAAGATATTTATTTATACTTTATAGTACTTCTCCCCATTCATCAAATCAAAAATTCAATGTGCTATTCCTTTCTTACGAAGCACGTGTACTATTAGAGGTGGGACAATGTTGGTTTCGTTAATTACCGTGACCACGTGCTTTGTTTTAAGTAAGTTTAACCGGGTTTACGGAATAGAGATGAAAATAAGGATTGATTTTTAGCTATGTAACATTTTCCAATCTTTTTTAGATTAGATTATTCAGTAGTAATCAGTAGTTTGTAGTTTTTTACGTAGTTAGTAGTAAATAAACAAGTCGTTTGATTCGAAATTTTTACAGTTTATTGCGTAAGTACGTAATGTGGACAGTTTTTTTAACGCAGGTTTTTTGAGTCAGGAACGCTCATCGCCCATGTGATTCCACCGATGGGCCTGACAATAATTGATCTCGAAGGCAATACGAGGGCACTCGGAGTTGATTTGACATCGATAAATGTTATGTTGGCTTTTTAGTATTATCTTGGTATGAATTGGGTTCCATGTCATACGATAGGCCTGATGATGAAATTGGACGAAGTTCGAGGGAACTCCGAGTAGGTTTGAGACAATGATATCCTACGATGGCTTTGTAGGATGAGCAGTTAGGTCAAAAACCACAAGATAGGCCTGATGATGAACTTGGAGTAAGTGCGAGGGAACTCGGAGTTGGTTTGAGATAATGATATATTATGTTGTGTCGGCTTTTGAGGCTGCTCTTGGTGAGCATGGGTCAAATACTCAACATGGGTCTGATGATGAACTTGGTGGAAGTTCGAGGTAACTCGGAGTTGGTTTGAGTTTGAGATAATGATATGTTCTGTTGGCTTTTTAGGATCCTCTTGGTGAGCATGGGTCAAATATCACAAGATAGGCCTGATGATGAACTTGGAGTAAGTGCGATGGAACTCGGAGTTGGTTAAGGATAATGATATGTTGTGTTGGCTTTGAGGATTAGCAGTTGGGTCAAATACCACAAGATAGGCCTGATGATGAACTTGGAGGAAGTGCGAGGGAGCTCGGAGTTGGTTTGAGATAATGATATATTATGTTGTGTCGGCTTTTGAGGCTGCTCTTGGTGAGCATGGGTCAAATACTCAACATGGGTCTGATGATGAACTTGGTGGAAGTTCGAGGTAACTCGGAGTTGGTTTGAGTTTGAGATAATGATAATGTTCTGTTGGCTTTTTAGGATCCTCTTGGTGAGCATGGGTCAAATATCACAAGATAGGCCTGATGATGAACTTGGAGTAAGTGCGATGGAACTCGGAGTTGGTTAAGGATAATGATATGTTGTGTTGGCTTTGAGGATTAGCAGTTGGGTCAAATACCACAAGATAGGCCTGATGATGAACTTGGAGGAAGTGCGAGGGAACTCGGAGTTGGTTTGAGATAATGATAATGTTGTGTTCACTTTTGAGGATCCTCTTTGTGGAGCATGGGTCAAATACCACAAGATAGGCCTGATGATGAACTTGGAGTAAGTACGAGGGAACTCTGAGTTGGTTTGAGATAATGATAATATGATTACATAACATATTATGTTGCGTTGGCTTTTGAGGATCCTTTTGGTGAGCATGGGTCAAATACTCAACATGGATCTGATGATGAACTTGGAGGAAGTTCGAGGTAACTCGGAGTTGGTTTGTGTTTGAGATAATGATATGTTCTGTTGGCTTTTTAGGATCCTCTTGGTGAGCATGGGTCAAATATCACAAGATAGGCCTGATGATGAACTTGGAGTAAGTGCGATGGAACTCGGAGTTGGTTAAGGATAATGATATGTTGTGTTGGCTTTGAGGATTAGCAGTTGGGTCAAATACCACAAGATAGGCCTGATGATGAACTTGGAGGAAGTGCGAGGGAACTCGGAGTTGGTTTGAGATAATGATAATGTTGTGTTCACTTTTGAGGATCCTCTTTGTGGAGCATGGGTCAAATACCACAAGATAGGCCTGATGATGAACTTGGAGTAAGTACGAGGGAACTCTGAGTTGGTTTGAGATAATGATAATATCATTACATAACATATTATGTTGCGTTGGCTTTTGAGGATCCTCTTGGTGAGCATGGGTCAAATACTCAACATGGATCTGATGATGAACTTGGAGGAAGTTCGAGGTAACTCGGAGTTGGTTTGAGTTTGAGATAATGATATGTTCTGTTGGCTTTTTAGGATCCTCTTGGTGAGCATGGGTCAAATATCACAAGATAGGCCTAATGATGAACTTGGAGTAAGTGCGAGGAAACTCGGGGTTGGTTAAGGATAATGATATGTTGTGTTGGCTTTTGAGGATTAGCAGTTAGGTCAAATACCACAAGATGGGTCTGGCGATGAACTTGAAGGAAGTTCGAGGGAACTCGGAGTTGGTTTCAGATAATGATATGCTATGTTGGCTTTTTAGGATTAGCAGTTGGGTCAAATACCACAAGATAGGCCTGATGATGAACTTGGAGGAAGTGCGAGGGAACTCGGAGTTTGTTTGAGATAATGATATGTTGTGTTTACTTTTGAGGATCCTCTTTGTGAACATGGGTCAAATACCACAAGATGGGGCTGGTGATGAACTTGGAGGAAGTTCGAGGGAACTCTGAGCTGGTTTGAGATAATTATATTTTGTGTTCGCTTTTTAGGATCCTCTTGATGAGCAATTGGGTCCACTGCCTCAATATGGGCCTCATAATAAATTCGGAGAAAGTGTGAGGGAACTTGGAGTTTTTTTGAGATAGTGATATGCATACGTCTTTATCGCGGATACAATAACAAATCTGATAAAGAGAACATAAAACACAATGTCTATTTGGTAGAAACGGACATATTATGCTTACAGCTACTAACCATCTCAGAAGCTCTGCACATATGGAACATTTTCGCTAGAAATAGGCGAATAAAATTGAAGGTATCATCATCATCATCATCATCAGCCTATGATAGTCCACTACTGGACGTAGGCCTCTCCTATTAACTATGCCTATAGACGCATTAGGAGGTAAATGCCCATAATAATTGAAGGTATGTTAATAACATAATCACAGAATAATTAATAGTACTACATACAGAAAGGCCACGACCACCCCCGCACCAATTCGAATTACCCCACCCCACTCGGCCGCTGGATGACGTTTGCGGTAAGCGTCGGTAGGCAAGAAGATGGCTGGCAGTTATTGTTAAAAATGGTTGTGTACTGCGCTGATGTACTGAAAATGAATTCTTTCCTCGCAAACGAAGTGAAAAGTAGAGTGTACAACACGGGCATAAATGTCCATTTTTATCCTCGTCTACTATTTTGATCGACAAAAATTGCATCGGTTGAGAATGGGTCACTTTATGCACTTGTTGTACAATCTACTATTTCATATGACAACAGTCAACCGATGAGTACAAATCGATTACAGTACAAATCAGCATGGCGGTCTTATTAAGCTGCGTAAACCCCTTTTTAGACAAGTAAAAGATAGTCTTCATCTTTGAAATGAAGAGAACCAATTATATTTTCTCGTCTCTCTAATCGGACACCTTTTACCCATTTGTCTCTACGAACAGTACGAACAGCATCTTGCGGTAATCTGAATGGAAAAAATTAAAATGCGATGTAAAATGAAAATATTAAAGTTAGTTATAAATTTGAGAACTACGTACCTACTTTTGCATAGGTAATAGGTAGTTCAATCAATCCCATGAAAGTGAAAAAGGAATTTATTAAAATGTAATATGTTGAAATCAAATCTCAGTTAGTTAAAAAAACTTGCTTTATTGGGCATAACGACATCCCTATAGTATACAACCATTTTAAAACGTCATATGCTATTGTAAAATTGTATGGACTTACGACGTTTTAGTTTAGAACGGTAGTATAGAAAAATGCCATAAATATTATTATATTTATATTCTAAATTACCGAAGTTATCTGTTTTATGACACGTGAAAAGTAATTCCGTGAAAAATAATTAGAATTACTATAACTGTTTTTACACCAGCCTACAGCACATGAAGGCCTTTTTAATTAGTTTTTACCGTTATTTATAGAAACGCATTCAGACGTCCGTCAATTACTGTCAACTCGGCCAGACTGAAACAGCTCCAGGAGTAGTTTTTTAGGAACGCCCACTCAAGAGTAGTTTGCGTTGGGTCATAATTGCACGGACAGGATGTTTCCATGGTTTATGTGCGTTCACTGATATTACATACCTGGGATAACTCGGGGCATTTATACGAAAGTGATGTAGCAAAATATTTTATCGACTAAAAATATATCGATGTTATTGTAAATGACAACATCAAAATGTTATTCGACATAAATAAATATTAGGTACTTACTCTTCAATTAAAATAAAAAATAAGTTTAAACGGGTAGTTACGCGTTTATTTTAAATTAGTTTTCAAAATATACAATTAATATTAAAATATCAATATTTAAATTGTAATTTTGATTAAAATGACATCTGCATACAAGAGGCCCGATATCAGATATGACATCGAACCTCTGTACTGTAATCGATAATGTTCAATAAGCACATATTTTATTATAATTATATCGACATCTTTTTAATCGATATCAAATCCCTATAACTTGCCCCCAGTTATCCCAGGTATAGATATATATATATACAAGGTTATTTTTTCTCCAGTACAAATACTCTAGGGGCTGTATAAGTAAGTCAAAATGAACAACTTTTACTATGGGGCCGAACCTGAATTCGGCCCCTTAGTAAAAGTTGTTCATTATGACTTACTTATACACCCCCTAGAGTATTTTGTACTGATGAAAAAATAACCCAGTATAATCAAAAAATCAACATACGTAACACATAGTAGTCCAAGTTACAGAATACTAGCATTTTTGTTAGAACAAAAAACTGAAATACCAATGTTTGAACTTATCCGCAAACCTAACAGGAAATTTGGACGCATTGCGCATTATCAATGTGCATAACTAGCAAAACACACTAACTGGCAACTGTTTGTTTAAAACGTCATCGCACGCGGCATGGCGGGTTGGAAAAGCGGCGGCGGTAATGTGCACCGGGTATCAACTTATGAT
The DNA here is from genome assembly GCA_025490895.1 of Thaumatotibia leucotreta. NCBI lineage: Eukaryota > Metazoa > Arthropoda > Insecta > Lepidoptera > Tortricidae > Thaumatotibia > Thaumatotibia leucotreta. The sequence continues at coordinate 22,286 of JALPQI010030867.1, forward strand.
TATGACTTGGCAAAAATATCTTACTAGATCCCAAATCCTCCTTTATACTTCCACGGGCTTAGGACCGTCAAAATAAATAATTTTTCTCTGTGTGAAGTTTGTCGAATGTTTTTAATTATGTCTGGGAAACGTGATAAAATTACAAAGTAGGACAGAAACTTTCTTCATTGAGGCGTATTTCAAAATTTGAAATCAACTTTATGTACAAAATGTACAATGATTGGAATCAAAAAACATACCTAATTAATGGAGTCCATTTCTCATACTTATTAATTAATTTACATGAATGTTTCCTTCGATATTTCCCATCACAAGTCTGTAGTTTTCACTGTTGAGTTCATCAAAATGCACTTATTATTTGACTTTTTAAGTCTTCGTAATTTTGGGCCCCTTCAACGTATACCCGCCGTTTCACCTCACCCCACAAAAAAAGTCACACGGGGTCAAATCTGTTGACCTGGCTGGTCTTAACACTGGCATTTTCCAGGCGGGGCACACTTTGTTCAGCGTATAGCCGCTGAGCTGCCATTGTATTTTCCCCAATGAGAAAATAACTACGAACCATTCGTACGAGCAATTTCCGACTGAAGGTAGTACGATACGGCGCGCGTGCACACACCTACGTCAACCGTGGGACTGACCGAGACCTAGTCACCGAGATACTCGTAAGATAACTGCTATGTTGCCAACTCGTGCGCCGGCCTGCAGGTCGCTCACCCCTACCCGCCGCCCTCTACGTCTTGTCATTAGCGAGCCCATTATTTTACATTTGCATGAAGGATAAATTAATAATAAATGAAAAAATATGTCAATTTTACCAATATTTTATCGATACCAATTATGTGGGAAAATTTATTGTACCGGTGATAAAGTAACCCTGTATAGTTAGTTATCCACGCCGTAATCGGCGACGGCGACCCTAAGCTCTGAAATGGAATTCGAGATCAAAAATGTAAATAATCTATGACAATGACATGACATTATAAAGTCAATGTTGAAGTGACATTCGAGTAACTCTCGCAACCATATTTACATTTATACAATCATATTTTTCAGTTGAATACAGTTGAAGATTGGGAAGATACTTCAGCGGAAAGAACCTAATGAAAATGTAACGGAACACGTTTCAAGAAAATGGTATTGAACTTGGTGACAAGAAACATTCATATGTTTTTAATTTAGTACAATGTTTGTGGAAATATACTGTTTAATTTTCGACGTTATTATAATAATTATGTATTATAAGAAAATTATATTACGAAGAGTGACAACGTAGCAAGATTGAAATCAAATGCAAAAAATCATTTGTCAAGTTCAAAGTAAAGTCAATCATAAGCGGATTTTTATTTAGTTCTAGTTTTCTCAAATTTTCTAAGTTTGGATTTTTTTTCTACTCAGAATCACGAGCCTTTTCGATCCTCATTAGCAGAAAAAAGTGTCCCGAAAAATACATACATTTTTTCCACTGAGTTACAGTCGAAAAAAGTGTATGGAAAATAGTAACTTGATGGAATTTTTTTTGGGAGACTTTTTTATTTCTGTAAGGATCGAAAGAGTTCGTGATTCTGAGTAGAAAAAATAAAAAAAGTCCAAATTTGGAAAATTTAAAAATACGACATCAAAACAAAAATCCGCCCTTATAATATATTTTAGAAGGAAGGTATATGTACATTGCGTAAAAGACTTCAACTAAGAATAGTTTTTCCTCTGGTAATCGCAATAATTGACTGATAGATATATTAAGACACAAGTATACATTTTAACGTTGTTAGTATTAGTATTCCAAATTAGGCTTTTCATTCAATAATTATAAAACTGTTTTTTATTATTTCTAAGTAGGCAAACGATGACCACATTCTGCCACAGCTCAATTGTTTTTGTCGGATTCATTCATTATTATATGAAGGGTCCACGGAAAGAAAATGTCTAGTCAATTCAAAAAGGGGCTATTCAAGGAAAAACTATCTTCCTTTTAAGAGGATAAGGTGTGAATTTGTCCTGATTTTTTAAAGTATATTTCCGTGGATCCTTCATATTATAAACGACAAACTTCTCGTTTTGTAACTTCGAACTCTTTCTTATATCAGTATCACTGTTCATTAACAACCATTATCCTTTAGGACGCCAATTACTATGACATTGCAGGTTCAACGCCGACCGATATATAAATTACCATCCACAGAGCAATACATACCTACAGTCACTTGCGTAAAGTTGATATTTAGTTTTGACATTTTGGCGACATGGCGTCTGAGTGAAAGTTTTTGGTTTGGACGTGGCGTCAAAATGTTTAATTATGAATGCAACAGGGTAGCATACATTATGCTGGTGTTCATCTAAAATAATGTAAATGGTACGTATTTGCTGCTGTGACTTATTAATTATTCAGTAGTATTTTTTTAATAGTAACACATGTCAAGATTGCCTACAAATTTTTTGAAGGTATGTAATACAAAGTCTAATTTCACAGCCTGCAATGTTGTAATTATAATTTGAGCTGTGTTTTGCCGAATAAATATTGTTACTGAATACAAGTGATGAAAGTGAGCATTTTCTACTTGAGTGTCGGTGATCGAAACCGACAAAAGTTAAAGAAAAGGTCTACATTTCAACACCAACATCAAACTATATTATGCGAATGCATTATGCGAGATCTGCATACAGTAGCAACCAGACTGTGCAGAAAAATAGGGGAGAGTGGGGTACAGTGAATAATGGTGCACGGTGAATATTTTGCATTAGCTTTATTTATCGCTTTAATAAACCGGTATTCTTTTTTTACGAATTTGCTCGTCTGTGTGATACTAATATTGGAGTAACTAAATAACGGAAGATACTTTCAATTATACCTGAAAAGTCTTGTTCCTAGTTTTTATACCTCAAACTAGGAACTGTTCTATGATTTTTGATTGAAGAGGTAACTTTAGTTCACTTTTTTATAATGAAAATGATTTTAAAGCGATATGTAAATTATATACTTGTGCTGGAAAATGTGTCCTCTAAGGAATTGGTGGGACAATAAGGTATCTAGAAAATTACAAATAAAAATAACACCACCACAACATTTGTAAAAAAAAAGAGATCCACTATACCCCACTCTCCCCTACTATGAAAATTCAGTCTTGCACTTGCGCAGAAAAGTATCACATTCTGTGGAGTGAAGTTCAGGTAGAGTTCTTATGAAAACTGTCACTACTCTTAGTAACCTCGTATGTCACTCTTGAATCGGAACTGAGATACGTACGCTCTATCGGAGTATCTTGCAGTCCGTTGGCTCAACTGCTACTTTTATTCCTATGTAAAATAAGAGTGACAGCTAGTAACCACAGTTACCAAAAGCTATTGAGTGGCTATTATGGATTGAATATTCGTTGTGTAGAAAATCGTAGAAATAATAATATATCCTAAAATAAAAATTAATGTTTCGATTGGACAATCGACGTATATTTGTGACCGATTATGGGATGGCTCGACTGCTACCGGATCGAATATTCGCTGGGTCGAAAAGCGTATAAACGAGGCCACAATTGTAATTGGTCACCGGCACAAACATCACACTTGTAAACAAAATGTAAAATTGACTCTCTTATACTCTGTTTGGTTAGGTTTTTTAAAAAGGTAAAAAATCTTGCACTATCTTTTTATTGAAAAATGCATTTAAAAATCCAAACTAGGTACTTAATGAATCAAAACAATGTAAATCACTGTATTCCCTTGTTATATTATGTATATTTGGTAAAACTTATTTTCTACTTGTAGTTTTCAATAAAAAGATACTGCAAGATTGTTTACCTTTTTTTAAATATCTAACCAAACAGAGTATAGAATATAGAGCAAGAATATATTATGTATATAAAAACTACAATATGTATGTGTCAACCATTCAGCAACCCATTATCTCGATTACATCGTTAATAGTAGCTCCAAACTTTGATATTAGGTACTATTCGTCATCTATTTACAAAGTATTCCTACATGGATACCTATAAAACAATTTGTACCTAGCACAGACGTTGATACAAGAACAGACGAGCCGATGAACTTTCGATACTCAGCAGATTGAAACCTATGTTTTGGCTATGCATACATTTAGGCCACAAATAAATTTCGATTTAGCGAATATTCGTTCTCAGCAGAAGAGTACAGAAGAGTAGGTAGGTACTGTAGCCGTGCCATGAGCTGGAAAGTAAAGGATACGTAATTACGTAAGGTTTTACTCGATATGTGCATTCTATCATTTCTATCGCACTTGCGCTTACAAATAGGAGCGAGCGCGATAGCCTGCTTAACGTATTTAGTAAAACCTAATGTTACCGATACTTGCTAAGTCATGGTACGGCTACCTGTGTATTACCTACATTTACTGTATCGTTGGCCAGTAAGTTAGGGTTTTCGATCTTTTGCAGGCGACGCTATATAGGCGTGTGGTCCAAACAGCTGTCAGATTCATAGGCACTGAACATAAAATATCGAAATTCTAATGGTATTTGGAGGTAACCGTTATAATGGCGGGACCGGATCCTGAATTCGATCGATTCATATTGCATTATTTAGTACTGAATTTGTACTATTTAGTAACTGTTGTAAAAAAAATGTACCTCTTCTTTTTCAAAGTTATACTCAATCAGTCTGGTCCCGCCATTATAACGTTATAATGGCGGAACCAGATCCTGAATTCGATCGATTCATATTGCATTATTTAGTACTGAATTTGTACTATTTGGTACTTGTTGTAAAAAAATTAGTACCTCTTCCATTTTAAAATTATACTTCAAACAGTCTGGTCCCGCCATTATAACGTTATAATGGCGGAACCAGGTCCTGAATTCGATCGATTCATATTGCATTATTTAGTACTGAATTTGTACTATTTGGTACCTGATGTAAAAAAAAATACCTTTTCCATTTCAAAATTATACTTCAAATAGTCTGGTCCCGCCATTATAACGTTATAATGGCGGAACCAGGTCCTGAATTCTGTTCATATTCTGTCGATTCATATTGCATTATTTAGTACTGAATTAGTACTATTTGGTACCTCTTGTAAAAAATTAGTACCTCTTCCATTTCAAAATTATATTTAAATTACAACAGGTACCAAATACTACAAATTCAGTACTAAATAATGCAATATGAATCGACAGAATATTGACAGAATTCAGGACCTGGTTCCGCAATTATAACGTTATAATGGTGGGACCAGACTATTTGAAGTATAATTTCGAAATGGAAGAGGTACAATTTTTTTTTACAACAGGTACCAAATAGTATAAATTCAGTACTAAATAATGCAATATGAATCGACAGAAAATGGACAGAATTCAGGACCTGGTTCCGCTATTATAACGTTATAATGGCGGGACCAGACTATTTGAAGTATAATTTTGAAATGGAAGAGGGACATTTTTTTTTACAACAGGTACCAAATAGTACTAATTCAGTACTAAATAATGCAATATGAATCGACAGAATATGGACAGAATTCAGGATCTGGTTCCGCCATTATAACGCTATAATGTCGGGACCAGACTGTTTGAAATATAATTTCGAAATGGAATACGTACAATTTTTTTTACAACAGGCCAAATAGTACAAATTCAGTACTAAATAATGCAATATGACTCGATCGAATTCAGAACCTGGTTCCGCCATTATAACGTTATAATGGCAGGACCAGACTGATTGAATGTAAGTTTGAAATAGAAGAGGTACAATATTTTTTACAACAGGTACCAAATAATACAAATTCAGTACTAAATAATGCAATATGAATCGATCGAAGTCAGGATCTGGTCCCGCTATTATAACGGTTACATTTGGAGTTTATTAATTTTATAAATGTATGACGACTAGAAAAAGGTCGCCGAACTGAAGATTGGGTCCTAAACAGGAACTCAAGATGACTGACACTAAACAAAATTACTAGAACTTTGTTCATTTCATCCTTTAGTAGATTGGCTACTAAACCAGCTCGAAATGGGATTAAAATCGCAATAGGTAACTGGCTTTAAATCGGGACTTATCATTACCGGTTTGTATCCAGGTTTGTACCAAATCCAGATACGAGATGGGAAAGTTAGTCCCATTTCATCCTACCAGACGGGAAACTGTATTTCCCATTTGGCAGCCAGCTATCAAATCCGAATACCAAACGGTAGGTACTAAAGGCATTTCATGGGTATTGATTTGGAAAAGTTTATTTATTTTAGAAAACATTATTCCTAATGTAATGGTTTTAAGAATAAATAAACCATAAAATATATAGAAAATTCAATTCGCGTATTTATTTTGACAGTTTGTTGGTCCTTACGCCATATCACCGCCCCAGTGTCAGAAAAAATATTAAAAACCCTCACTGAGGAAGCGGCAGTGTGAACAGCCAACGATCATCTACATATAATATAGGTATATTTGTTAATTTTACTGACATAGGATCTATGTCTTCTCTTTGTTTATTGAGCGAGAAAAAAGTCGAGAAATCATCCCTTATTTGCCTCCTGTGGAACCAGTAGCCGTACCATGAGCTGCCCCTGCGTTATTAACGCGGACTTACATAGGTGCTTTCTATACGGCTGGCTCGCCCCAAGACGCGATTCCGGGCGGGATGGAAAGTAAGTCCGCGTTAAAAACGCTGCGGCAGTTTATGGTAAGCACACAGTGCCTGAAAGTATCCTTTCCCTCTCTAGTACGTTTTATAGATACTAGGTTCAAGAAGTACCTGGGCATTTTCGCGAGAAGAGATCCAAAAAAAATTTTTTTTAAGGTAGGTCAATTTAATGTTTTTCCTACTCAGAATAACGAGTTCTTTCAATCTAGGAGAAAAAAAGTACAAGAAAAAAATGGTCCCACATTTTTCATACATTTTACATGCTCTCCACTTTGTAACCGCTGTACAAAGTGTTTGAAAAACGGTTACGTAATAGAAACAAAAAGTTGGGACACTTTTTTTCTTCTAGTAGGATCGAAAGAGCTCGTGATTCTGAGCAGGAAAAACATAAAATTTACCTGTTTCAGAAAAAAAAGTTTTTGGATCTCTTCTCGCGAAAATGCCCACCTACCTACCTACCTTCAAAACTTGATAATAACACATTCAGTTGCAATGCTATCAGACAAACATCTACAGCTAGGAAAACAGCCACTATCAACCATTTGACCATTGCCGTCGGCTACACTAAATAGGTGGCCAAGAAACAAATACCTACATTCCCGTGAGGTACCGTTAGAATACCGAGTCCCTCTAGAAGGTTTTTAAATGTTTCAGAGGGGTCGATAATAGTACATTGTGCATCTAGGGAGGTAAGTACATTATCACTAACGAGAGTGTTAGAAGCCCGACGCCGTAGGCGGAGGTCTTTTGATGACTCGAGTTAGTAGGTATGCCTCTTACCGATTGTGATGCATACAATGTTTTTTGTAACACTTGCGGACAAAAAATATGTTAAAAAATGAAATATTGGTATTCCCTAAGGAATTTCACTTTTCTATTACTCCCACTATGCATGCAAGTAATGGCGCGCTTAGAAAGCAAATGTGATGAAAAATGTTGAAACCGCGTAAAATAGTAGGTATTAGCTACTGTAACAATGCCTAGGTACTTCTGAAACAGGAACTAAACTCTAGCGGGTCTAACTACTCTGCATCCTAAAACTCCTAAAACCTCTCTGACAACGGAAATACAGCACCTTGTATAAAGCATCCGAAAATTGAGCGTCCAGCTGTTCGCCTGTGTCTGGAAAATCTTCGTTGCGTTTGTATTTAAGTAAGTACTCGTACCTAACCTACTTTTAATTGATAACGGACAATTTATTAGCATCTTATGGGATGGTAGGCGAAAATGTAGGTAAACTTAGATAGGATAACACTATCCTTACATAGTATGTAATGTAAAATGTTAGTTGGAGACTAACATAGTAGGTATGTAGGCTAACATTTAGTAATATAAATGTTACTCCAACAAGGTCTAAAATCCAAATGTCCGATAAAGATCATTCAATTTGGTCTACTACTACATGTCTAATATATATATTTCTTCAATCTTCTAACTCCATAGAACTACCCAAAATATCTACACATTTTATTACTTATTATACTTGAGGCCCTAGCACATCTTGTACAACAACATTGGCAGCAATTTGTGACCTACTCGCAATTTCTCATCTCTTTTGAATCAATGTAATCAAAAAGGGACGGGTAGCCGCGACAAGGTTCCTGTCATGCACGATATGTGCTAGTGCCGTTGATCATTTGTATTATAATAATATGAATTTCTTAGGTCAATTCATACTCGTAATTATATTGCCACATTGTTCCTAGCGAATAGAGACCCGCTGCGGTGAATACTAGTGTTTTGGGACATAAGTAACTATCTTTGATAACTATTTTATTTACCAGTAAGTAGCTGTACCAAAGAATATAATACTCTAAAGAGTTGTACATACCTAACGGCGACGGATAGGTATTATCCTGAGAGTAAGGGAATAACTTCTTTACTACAGCTGTTGTTATATCTGTACAGTTAAAAGTAGGGATTTTAATACCAAACCAACAGTTGGTTTTGCTTCACAAATATACAATACAATATAAAGTCATTTCCTAATTGGCGCCCTCTAGTTAGAACTTAGACCATTTAGAAAAGCTGTTCTTTTAACTGGCGCCATCTAGTTTATTGATGAGTAATGATTGTACAACTGACATTGGGTACTGACGGGAGGTGTAGTAGTGTGCGTTACAGGGTAAAATTACATAATTTTCTAGTTTTTGCATTATTGCGATTTAGAAGAACAGTATTTTGTGCAGGTTGCTATCAATTTGTACATTAGATTTTTTGCTCCTTGCGCGTATCTCAAAACATGTTAACTCTGATCTTCGGTTTAGCAGAAAATGACGAAAATATGGTGTTTGTGCAATTGTAGCGCCATCTTTTAGTAGATAAGCGGCAGGGATAGGGTCGAATCCACCTTAAAATATACCTACTGGTGGTATTACGATAACATACCTACACTAAACAAACAGTCAAATTAAGAACCTCCGTCCGCCTTTTCGAAGTCGATTAAAAATCTAAATCTTGTTAGTGTACCCCGCCTTTGTCCTGTCATCCAACACATCTGTATGTATGTATGTATGTACGTCTGTGTGTCCGTTTACACAAAACCAGTCGGCTGACCGACGACCTTCCGTTTTCTATCCGGTTTCACTTTCATCTCGGACTTATTGAAAGCTCTCTTTAACATTCGGCGGCCATTTTGTGAATTTATTGTAGTTTTCTAGTTTTGGGATATCGGAATGAGGAACGCAAAAGGCTTCTATAAGGTGGAAGTACTAGTACCCGACGCTGTACCAATACTCGTCATTATAGCTTGAGTTGCCATCGATAAGATAAAATCAACTATTAGGGCATTTAAACGATGATTAATGTATGTGCCTTTAATGCTTCATATCCCAACTTTGAAATAATTATCTTACATCTTAATTATTTGCAAAATTTTAAGACAGGCTGAAATTTAGTAGGACTGTGTGTTAATATTTTCAATGTCCCAATATGTGACATTGAAACTTGTACTGAAGTGCCATCTATTGGGACTGCCAGCAAAAGTACCGAATCAATAATATCAATGTATGAACAATATGTCTCAAGCAAGTCATGTCACCTTGAGATCTACTCCTCGAAAGAAAATAGGAGCCATTGAGTTTTTTTTATAAATACTTATTTTATATAATATTTTCTTCGGTTACCGCGAGGATTACACATGAAATAAAACTATGGAAAACAGTAAACTCTCGTATGTTAATTGAATTTAACTTCATACCGACGTTTCGAACACTTTACAGGGCTCGTGGTCTGCGGGCGACTGACAATGGAGGAAAGAATCCGAAACTTCAGGATGAAGTTAAATTCAATTAATATTATGTGTTTATCCGTTTTCCATAGTATTAATTCATACTTATTTATGGTACTTTATACAACCAAAAATTTCACTTTTTTAGGGTTGCGTAGTAAATTAGGAACTCTTATAGTTTCGCCATGTCCGCCTGTCCGTCTCTCTGTCTGTCCGCAGCGTAACTCCTTGGCCCTCCGCCCTCCGTTCATACTAGAAGTTTGCAATTTGGTAATCATGGTGATATACACAGATGTCATATATAGATCCAGCAAACTTACCATAGATCAAGCAAACGTATCTACTTAGCGTGTCAATTAATGAACTCAGTAAAATCTACTGAGTTGTACGTCTTTAATCGCAGCTTGCAGCTTTCGGGCGTCAAATTTTGTAAGTTGAAGTGAACAAAACATTAATAATGCCTCCTTAACTAATATTAATTGCAACAACATAAAAAAATATTAATCTGACACGCTCGGCCGCCATACAAATGAATGAACTTGTTTCTTCTATCCAAATCTAATTCTGTGGTGATATATTTGGGTCAATTAACTTTTTCTTCAACAAAGATTGATGATGGGCAGCAGCGTCATCGTAGTAGACACATTACTGCGATCGCCAATCCGCTTGCCCAGCGTGACGATTATGGGCATTTACCTCCTAATGCGTATAGCATAGTTAATAGGAGAGGCCTACGTCCTGCAGTGGACTATCATAGGCTAATGCATGTTTATGCAGGCTCATGCAACTTTTTTCTGTCTGTTCACGCTGGTTTTATGCATAATTATGATACTTATACTATGCAAACATGTATTTTTCTGGTATAAATAAACCCTTTCCTTGATGGGCCATCTACAAACATGGACTATATGTTTGCATAAATTAAGTAGCATAATTTTTCATAAAAGCGGCGTGACTCAGGCGACGTAGCCATGGCAATAACAGACAGAAAAAAGTTGATTCACTCATTTACTGTCGTCACCACACGGTGCCTCATAAAAGGCTTTGATACGATGCCTCTGGACAAAAAAGAAAAGCTAAAGTCGGTCAGCAAATTAATGTATAGGAACATATCAAAACAGAGGTATCGATCACTGTTCTATGTTTAGGCTTATAAGGTTAATTTGAGGTCCGTACGGCGCACAGCGGTGGGTGTGGAGAGGCATTAGACTTACAATTATTTGACATATCAAATGACCAGAATTCTTAGCCAAGTTGCCAATCGCTAAAGCTATGTTTTGTGAATTGGTTGAGTATTATATTTATTGATGCATAGTAAATGTACGTAGTATTATATATTTTAATTATATGTGTATTGGATGTATGAGTTTATCTTAGTTGGTATAATAACAGTTAAGTTTTTGGTATTACTCAAATATATTTTCCTCTGTACACGGTATGTTTGTGTATCTTTTGCATCATATAGACGACTCCTTTGCTCAAAGGCTAACTGGAAGAGATCCCTTACAGGGCCCAGGGATAAGTTCGCCTTTGTACCTGTAAATTTTGTTGTATAAATGTGTATTTTGCCCGTGTTTTGTGTACAATAAAGAATTTACATACATACTCCTGTTCGTTGCCGCCGCGATTTGGGCTCTACTTTTCACTTACGATCAGGTAGAGTGGAGTCACTTTGTTGTGCCAACATCCAGTGCCAGTTAAAAAAATACATAGGTATACATAAAGCTTAGTGGGGTATCGTAGTTTCCCTCTCTGTATCTCTTTCATATTAGTGCGACAAAGACAGTTAGCTGCCTTTCGTTTACGATTGACGATTAAGCGTTAGCGATTGGCAACTTGTCTAAGCACCCTGAGACCGGACAAATGTGCGTCATTGTTCTCAATAATGTGGGCATGACTATAAAGGAGGGTGGGCATATTGGCCTATTAACCAATAACGAGAAACGGTATGCCTCTGGATAGCTTATGTTAAGCTCCGTAACTTTTACTATGGCAGAAACTTCCAAATATTATGTGTGTAAAGAAACCTAATAGTACTTAAAAACTGGGAGTTACAGAGTATTTAACTTCCTAATAAGTCTTAAATTAGTAAAGTGTTTAATTTCCGAAAATATGTCGTAGTATCGTAAGATACTCTGTATATGTATATAAAAATATATTTAAGGATCATTGTATGTTGTCCAAAAAACATTCAAAGGTGAATATTACGAAATAAATGTCTCATTGGTAAATTATTTTTTTAGCTATAACTTTTTTCTCACAGTTGTTAGACCGTCTCTGCCTAAACAAAAATTGTTGAGTAGGTACATAACAACCTTTCCAAAAATACATAGTTTGTTGTTATTGGCTATTAGGCCAGAGTCCATACATTTTTGCCCATCGTCCTTTGATTGAATAATTAATCATTTTCATAAACTTACTTATTTAACATTGGTAACTATGAAAACCTTTGTACATAGTCACCTCAATGCTTCGAAATCAAATTTTTACAAATTATTCATTTAATCAACTTTGGAGTTTGGAGTCATGTCCATATTATTGCGAACAATGACGCAACATTTGTCCGATCTCTGCAAATGACATAAACTTTCACGATTAGCGCTCCCACCTTGTTTTATATTTTTTACTGAATTGTTTGACAATTTAGTACAAAATACAAAACTTTATTTATTTTGCTGATTTCAATTTACAAATTATAATACCCGAGAAAATTTACTGGTGGTTGCTAAGACCAAGTGGCCGAGCGGTGCAGACATCAGCCGCGAAAGCTGAGCACGTGGGTTCGATTCCCACCTCGAACGTTGGTAATGGTTGGTAATCGAAAATCGTTTTTTCTTTGGTATATGAATATATTGACTATGACATCCAATATTTATAATTCCTTCTACCCTTCATATCAAGTAATGAAATTAATAAATAAAAAAACAAAAAATATAATTTTCTCAAACATGCAATGAAATTATTGGCTTTGCGTTCCTTAAAATAGATTCGAAAGTATCGCTTTTAGAGCGCAGTAACTCACTGGGATGGAAATGGAATTTCATAACACTTTTCAGGCCTAGACTTGCATAGTAATTTTTTTTATTTCGACAATATTGTCATTAGTTAGTTAGTTAGTTACACTGGGCTTTTTCCGCAACTCGACAACCATTGTGCCTTTTTTGCGTGATATTGTCATTATTTTTTATTTATTTCTTTGTATGTTTGAGAAAATTACTATACATGCCTCGACGTGAAAACGGATTCCCGGCCTCGTTACCTATCCGTATATACCAACTTGGCCTGAAATCCTCATTTTCCCGGCCTGTGATGTAATGAATGTACTAAAAATATCAAGTTGTGCACGCCAAACGCAGATATTTATCTAGTAATTGTAAAATAGGCGGTAAGTAAACAAATAAAGAGCAAAAAGCAAATAAAGATGTCCCAATAAATTTAAAAAAAACCGGCCAAGTGCGAGTCGCACTCGCGCGCGAAGTGTTCCGTACCATTATCATTAAAAATGCAGTTAAATCAACCTCAAAAACTGTAAGAGATAATTTAATCAAACCAATAATCGTTGATAGAGTTTATTAATATGCATAACGTATATTTTTTTTTAGAATTTTAGACCACGTAGTTTAAAAAATAAAGGGGGGGGACACATTTTTCAGACTTTGACAGCTGATATATCGAAAACGGTTCGCTTAAATAAAAATGTGATGTATAAACCTGTATATCATTTTCAAAGACCTTTCTATCGATATCTAACACGCTTATATACATCTAAAAAAAAATTCTATCCTTCAGTTACATGTATGGGGGGCCCCAACCATTTTTTTTACAATATAGTATCATAATTTTGTAGCCATATACATACAACACAACACATATTCTTACGAAATTTCATCACTGTAGCATTTATAGTTTCCGAGTAAATCGGCTGTGACAGACGGACATGACGAATCTATAAGGGTTCCGTTTTTGCCATTTTGGCTACGGAACCCTAAAATTAAAATAAAATTATAATATGTTGTAATGCAAGTCGTCTCCATAGCTCCCTGTCGACCTGTTGCATGCGCCACTGCTCACCCCGCCGCCTTAATTAGGCGCCGCGACACGGCCACGAGCGGAGCGGGAGCGGAAGCGTTAGCGGTAAGGGTTTATGTCCTTTATCTAGAGTTGTATGCTTAGCACACTGCGACCATATATAACATGGACGTCTAACGCCAGCTCAAAAATGCCTCCAAAATCAATTGTTCAATTGTGCCAAGATGGGCAGGACATAGCGCTTTTCTTAACACCGCGCATATTTCGGCGCAACATCTTTGACAAATGTTTATAGAATATAGCCAATCAAAAGTTTGATGGACCAATGACAACTATTTTGAAATGGCGGTTTAAGTTTTTATAGGTTGACATTGAAATTCATTGCCGTGATGCATTAAAGAAGGGGTGACATTTGTCAACTAAAATTCAGGACCGTTTTTGAAAGGCAATTTACTATGGCGTGCGGCTTTCATGTTTTATTTGTTCGTAGTTAGCACATGATTGGCGCGACAGTATCTCGCCGCGAGATAGTCTATCCGTCCCACTTTTGTTAATATAGCTAGTGAAGGACGGGAGATCTATCTCGCGGTGACATACTGTCGCACCAATCATGTGCTGAGCCTGCTGTGGCCTATACCACAAAACTTTACAAGCGTACAATGCTACAAAACTGTATAAAATCCCATACAAAAAGTTGTCAATTTTGTTCAATTTTACGCTTGTAAAATTTTGTGGTATCCACTTTCTTGCTTCATGTAGCTTTTGTTACATGTCATCACTCTTATTTTACATAGACATAGAGTCTATCGCAAAAATCAAATCATGTGATTGGGTATAGGGCCCAGGACTCAGTAATGAGTAACGATAAGCGATAAGTCACGTGACCATAGTAATGTATGGAATTGGTCACGTGACTTTGGGTACTACTCTGTCATTCTCATATATTTATTACTTATCGTATATGATCGCAGAATGACATCTTGGCTAGACTAAGAAAAAAGTTTACGTATGCAGTCGCTTATTTACAAAACAACTTTAGGAAAAATCGTTAGCTAATTATTAGTTTTTCCAATGTTACGTTAATAATCATGTATTTATTTAGATATTATAATTGTTTTTTTTAATAATTTTTATTTTTGTTTTTATTAAGTTATTTTTCAAGTTACCTAAAGATATTTCCAATGATATTAAAATAAAAATTTAGGTATATAAAAATTATATTTTACATTTTTATTTATTATTCTTACCAAACTTCATGAAAATGATTTTAGTATTTTAAGCGCAAAGGACAAAGATAGAACCAAAGCTACATACTTCGCATTCCTAATATTAATACAGCTATCGTTTTATATTTTCGCAATTTCTTACCCAATTTTCTCGCTGGGTTAGGCGATATATAGACCATTCGATTTAGTACGTATGCCAATGTGGGTATTGGATCATTTGTCTGAGAATAATTACGCGAATTTTATTAATTAAGCCAGGAAATTACTCGCGGTAACTATGTGTAGCCAACGGCCCGGATAAACACAAGGATGATAATATTAAAGGACTTTGGCGGACGCTTATGATTCAAGATTTGGTTATTATCTAGTACCTATCACGGGATAAAGATTATATTTACACACTTTTTATGTTTAGCAGTTTACCTGTTGGAAGAGTAAAATAGTCGAGTCGAACACCATTTCTTTTCCATTTCCTTAATTGAATTTTGCTTTATTTATTTATCGACGAAACCTAATGTAGATTGTTGTGGAATATATTGTAGGTATAATTTAAATGAATTGCGGAACATTTTAAAGACAAACGGGTCTTAATCGCGTAAATTTACGTTTAATTATATCCTGACGTTTTGGGCATGACGTTACAGGCAGACTAGCGAGAGAATTCAACACCTTCGAGCTGCACGGGTTTTTCGAACTACCCGCACTTGATCTTGATTATTCACTTCTATTCTAGGCTAGGGTTGTCACTGGGGTAACGTCATGCGCGAAACGTCAGGATATAATTAAACGTAAGTTTACGCGATTAAGACCCGTTTGTCTTTAAAATATGAGTGATAATCGTGAAAGTTTAAATCAATGAATTGCGGAATTATGATGGTCGCCTTGACTACGCGTTTTATTTTCAAATCGCTGTTCTCACGACTGTGCCCGCGCCCTAACCAATACCCATCCAAGCGTATCGCTCCCAGCGCACAGTGTGGCACCGCCCTTGCAGCCACACACCGCCAGCTGACAGACAAACATGTAAGTAAGCTTTTTATATAAAAATATATCTACGAACCAATAAAACATGGAAACCGCACGCCAAAATTGTCTTTCAAAAACGGTCCTGAATTTTAGTTGACAAGAGTCACCCCTTCTTCAATGTATCACTGTAATGAATTTGAATGTCAACCTATAAAAACTTAAACTGCCATTTAAAAATAGTTGTGATTGTTTAAAGTTTTGATTGGCGATATTCAATAAACATTTGTCAAAGATGTTGCGCCGAAATATGCGCGGTGTTAAGAAAAGCGCTATGCCCATCTTGGCACAACTGAACTATTGGTTTTGGGGGCATTTTTGAGCTGGCGTTAGACGTCCATGTTATATATGGTCGCAGCAATATGTAGAATAATCACCAAATTAAAAATTAAAAAAACCGATTTCTCCAACATCCCCGATTTATTTCCATCTTTGGTTTCCTATCATCAAATCCTACTTTCTGAATGCAAATGCTTGTAAATGAATTAAAATGTGTTAGTTTTTAGTAAAACGTCCCACTTTGTCGCTTACCATAAAGACGAGATTTCCTTGTATCTTCATATGAATAAACTGACAAAGCGGCTTTATGGCAAACGAGAAAGTGGGACGTTTCACTAAACTCACTCACAAATTACCAGATGAGCCATACATCCTCGAGCCAGTCAGCCTCCGTAGCCTAGTTGGTAGTGACCCTGCCTACAAGGGTTCGAATCCCAGCGAGGGCATTATTTGTGTATTTATTTATAACAAATATTTGTCCCTTGGTCATGGCAGACAGCCACCATGTATTTAAGTATTTATATATATCTATCTATTATATATATCGTCGCCTGGTACCCTCATCACAAGCCTTAATTGAGCTTACCGTGGGACTAAGTCTATTTGTGTAAGATGTCCCAAGATATTTATTTATTTTTATTTATTTTTAATTAAAAATTTTAAAAACAGACTTCAACCGATTTCTCCAAGATCCCCGATTTGTTTCCATAATTTGTTTCCATCATCAAATCCTACTTTCAGAATGCAAATGCTTGGAAATGAATTTAAATTATCAAAAGCGCCATATATGTACCTATAACATTTGAAGAAATCCCTCGATTTTTCAAGATCCCATCATCAGACCCCAACTTGGTGCCAACGGGACCATCTCGGGGTTATACACGTTCGATTACAAAAAAAAAATCTAATCGGTTCACGATTCTCGGAGATATCTGGTAGCATACATACAACAAAAAAAAGTCAGTCAAAGTTCAAGTCGGTTAAAAAATTACTTAGATCTTAGGCAGAAAACAAAACCAAGTTTGCCACTCTGTAACCCTGTCAAAATGGCAAAAAGTAAGCGATTTCTTAGACTTTGATCTAACACGTCACTTTGACATGCTTATTTAGGTCAAATATAATTAATTCCTCTAAGAAACTAGTGTTTTAACTCTTACAGTTATTGAGCTATTAAAAAAATAAGTTTAATGACTATACAAGTGTACCTATTAATTGCAGCCTTTACATTCTAATGTTACTTATTTTGACATGTGCCGTCAGTCACCTGAGATTAACTTTTATTTTATTCTAAAGGTTTTCTCACACTTACCATTTTATTTATTGTGTATGAAAACAAAAAAAAATATTATTTATAGAATTTTCCAAAAGAAACGGACACCCTTTATATTGTGCCTGTATTGATTCGAAGATCGACAGCATTGCATTTTTATTCACCAGGCGTTTTGGGTCGTTTGTAAAAGAATACACATGATGACTGGTAAGTCAAATCCAAATCAGCATCTTTTTTCGAACTGTCAAAACGATCACCACAATGAAATTTTATACAGGGTGTAAGTCTAATACGGGCGAAGCTCTTAACGGGTGTTAGTTTACGACATAATAAGTTCATTCAAATAACTTTTACTTAAAATTAGAGCAACAAAATTTTCCATACAAAATAATTCGGCGCGCAATGTAACTCTACATTGCTCGCCGAAACTGAACATACGTGAGTTAAAGACTCGATGACAGCTAATTTCTAAAGCAGATGACATAACTGCCATATCAACAATAACAAATGTTCGTACCTACATTGCTGCTCCAATAATCTTCAAAAATTTCTGTGGGGTCATAATTGAGAGTAACTTTAAAAAAACCTTGTAATCCATGATTACACTAATGAATCTCATGCCTGGTTTAATTGATCGCCCGTATTAGACTTACACACTGTATATGAAATACTCAAAAAAGTGGCGTTAGTGGTGTTAGGCTTTTATGACTCGAGTTAGTATTCCGCTTACCGACCGTGATGCATACAATGTTTTTCATCACACTTGCCAACCAATAAATAAGTTTTAAGACATAATATTATTAAAGGGCGTACTGACATTTCTATTACTCCCTAGGGAATTTCACTTTTTTATTACTCCCGCTACACGCGCAAGCAATGGCGCGCTTAGACAGCAAGTGTGATGAAAAATAATTTATTGTAAGTACAGTCATCATGCCTATTGTACATAGTTAAGGCCTATCTCAAAACAAAAATCCTGATCGCGTCAATTGTGTTACGAAAGTTCGTCATACAAATTATGTGGTATACTCTGTCCTACAACCTTCGGCAGTATAAAAGGGGGCAAATTTAAGAGACATTCGTATTGTTGATCGCTCATAGAAAATTTGAAATTAATGCCATTTTTAAGCGCCAAATGTTGTTACACAAAACTTAACACATTGATTGGAATGATTGGACACTATTTTCAATTAATCATCGTTGCCTACATCACAAACCACTATAGGCGTACTTCATATTTGTTTACATGTAGGCATTACAGATTGCTGGTGGTAGGACCTCGTGCAGGGTCCGCCCAGATAGCTACCACCGTCTTACCCGTTAACCTGCCGCTAAATAGCAGTGTTTGCACTGCTGTGTTTCGGTTTGGGGGTAAGACAGCCGGTGTAATTACTGGCATAGATAGAGGCAATCCATCTAAGTTCTCAGGGTAGGCAGCGCATAGGCGATTTTCTGATCGCTATGTCCATGGGCCTCAGTTCCTGTTTTCCATCAGGTGGGCTGAGAGCTCAGTTGTTTACCTTCGTATATACATAAAAAAAAACAATTTCTTTACTGTACTGATGATTGATCATAGTTTTTTTTTTTCACTTGTAGCATGCAACGCAACGACCGCTGGCCGTCAGACTACGACCCTGACCCTCGTTCTCGACGCGGCTCAGCATCTTCTAGAGGCTCGGCTACTTCTAGAACGTCCAAGAAGAAGAAGTCGCCGCCCGCTTCGGCCACATCTACTCCTAAGAAGGCCGTTAAGCCGCAGAATTTGGATTTTGTGGTTACTGGAAGACAGTTACTCAAGAGGTAGGAAAGTAAAGATTGTTGCATACCTGGAACATACATATTTTTTATATGAGTAAGTACTGATTTTTCAATCCCCAGTTAACGGTATCTGTCTTATAAATGTTAGCTCTAACCTTTTTTGACTGATGACCTGAGATAAGGATGGTAATAATTTTAACTGACGCTGACGGATACTTTTAACTGAGGATTGAAAAATCAGCCCTTAGTTTACAAATCTTTCCTGTTTTCTGAACACAAAAACTTTGCTGGTGGTAGGACCTCTTGTAGTGTCCGCCCGGATAGCTACCACCGTCTTACCCGTTAACCTGCCGCTAAATAGTTAGTACTGTGTACCGGTTTGTGGGTAAGATAGCCGGTGTAATTACTGGCATAGAGGCAATCCATCTAAGCCATCAGGGTAGGCAGCGTATATTCGATTTCTTGGTCACTATGTCCATGGGCCTCAGTTCCCGCATTCCATCAAGTGGATTGAGACTATTTCGTGTCTCTACAGTGTGTTAACATGATGTAGGCTTTTATTTGAACCGAGGATTGAGATGCAGATTCTTAGCCAAACCATGTGCATTATTTGTTTAAAAATCCTAATTTTAAAAGTAATTAACTTTCTAAGAAAAGTTAATTGAGAAGCAATGTATTTCAAAATAAATCGTTAATTGGCACTTGACAATGACAGATCGCAGCCACTCGCAACGTTTGACAACTAAGCAGTACACGCGTTACATTGATCGTTCGAACGAAATAAAAATAATTATCCAATTAATTTCAATATTTGTCAACTCTTAATACTTGAAAACAATTGCCAGTTATGCGTATTATTACCCATTTTCGTAAAAGCCTGGGTCATGGTAACACACTGTATATCTCTGTTTGTTTGTATAATATGTATCATCTGTCCTTAGTTTTTACAAAACCTTGCATAGACTAATACCTCCTTATTCCAAAACATCTCTTAACTTAAAAAGCCGCTAAGTACTGTTTATCCTTTTCGATTAAGTATTCTTTCTCCCTTTCGATTTCATAGACATATTGACAAGACCAACACCCAAACAATACTTAGCGGCTTACTAAGTTAGTAGAAGTTTATGTTTTATCTTATTCTTTTTTTTAAATGTGAAACTGGCTTGTTACTCATGGCCACAGACTAGCCAAGGGTAGAGACGTGGCCTACGATGGAGCGAATTCGCCCAGAAGGTGCATATTCACCCTTGACTTGAAGGCTGACAAGTTAAATGAACTCGGAAATATAGACGCCGGCAGGGAATTCCACTCCTTGCGCCTTGGCATTACGCATAAGAAAAGAATATTCTATTATGGGCATTTTCACTTCTAGGGACACCCAATTAGCTTAAGTACTGATTTTTCAATCCCCAGATAACAGTAACTGTCAAATAAATGTTAGCTCTATCCTGTTTTGACTGATGACCAGCGATAAGGATGGTAATACTTTTAACTGACGGATACTTTTAACTGAGGATTGAAAAATCAGCCCTAAATCTCACAAAAATGTTAACTTCGATGTCAGTTTTGTAACGACAATTAAGCATGAAATATTTACGTAAATTCACTTTATTCGTGTTTTTATATTGCGTAAACGGGTGTTCTTTCTGGATTAAATGATAAAAAAATATTTAATGCTTAATTGTCGTTACAAAACTGACATCGAAGTTAACTTTTTTGTAAGAGTTAAGCTGATTGGGTGTCCCTTGAAGTGAAAATGCCCTTATATTTCTGTTTCCCAGGGCTGACCGCGCCAACTCCCTACCAGGGTCCTACCGCCGCCGCCCCTCCCTCGAGACCCCGAAGACCAAGAAACCACCGTCTCCGAAGAAGCTGGAGTCACAATCCTCGAAGAGCCGAGAGACGTCTCTGGAAGATGACATGTCGCTGGAGCTTAGTCAGGTGCCTCTCAATCAATCCATACCGTTCGCCAGTAGAAAACAATATATAATAAATTAAAAATCATGACTATTTCTAAGTAACTTGTGGGTCATTCAATTTTTAGTTGTTTATAGTCTTATTCCGTGCCGCATATAACTATGTTTCACATAACAATAGTGAAACAGGATTAATACGTTCACATACTGTAACCTACTCATGTTTCACCCTGTATATATACGTACCTACATCACGCATCATCGCATCATCAGCTTATCTCAGTCTACTGCTGAACATAGGCTTCTCTTATTATTCACGCGTATTATGAACGCATTAGGAAGTCAATGCCCATAATCGCCACGCTGGACAAATGGATTAGCGACCACAGTGATATGGCTACGGTGATGCTACTGCCCAATGCCCATCATAAATAAATGAATATTCAATCACACTTGAATCCCTTAATGGAGTTTTACGATACCCACGGCCACGTGAAGAGTTGGGGTGGATAGATAGATAAAAGACTTTATTCATGTCCACAACATACATGGCGTTCACAATCAAATGGGTACAAAAGCGATGTAATAAGATAAATTACAAAAAAACATGCAACTTAGGATAACTTATCAATAATAGGGATGATGACTGACAAATCAAATCAGCATCTTTTTTCGAACTGTCAAAACGATCACATCACCACTATGGAATTTTATATGAAATACTCAAAAGTGACGTCACGTTTGAGTAATGCCAAATGACCTACTGTTTTAAATTCTTTTCAATTTTCAATGTATTAAATAGAAGTTCTGTACAAAAATATTACAATCTACATCTTAGTAATAATTTCTTCGTGTATTATGTCGTGAATCATGTTAAATAATTTATTTTAACTATAGTCATCATCCCTATTAATAAAGCCATGTACCTATCGTGGCAAAGAATAGGTGCTGGCTCAGCATAATGATGCAGCATGCAGCATGCCACATCGCTGATATTCTGCCAGGACTTTTTATAAAAAAAAAGAGAGAATGGAGTACGTGCAACTCCCAAACAATTAGGGTCTCACCAAACCAGTCGACGCGGAGTAGGCTTTCGCCGAGTGTTTCACACCACACTATTCGCATTTAGCCGATCGACCGTCTCCGCGGTTGTACACCTGCGTTAAGCAGTCTTACCCTGCTTGCGGCCGTAGAAACGCTCGATCGCCTGCGATTTGCTATCGCAACAGTTGTAAAGCAGCGGTCGGCTCTGCCGTGCGCCGTCCTGCCGTCGAGACGTCAGACAGCACGCGTACAGCCGCTGAGTCCGACGAACAGATACCTAGATAGGACAGCGGGTGATCGGCAATCGTAAATCTAATTTTTGGAGACTGCTTGTTAGTAACAACCCGAGTTTGAAATTGAACAGACGTGTAAGATTACGACAGTATTACTTCGTGTTGTCAGATATATTGCAGATAGGGTTTGCAATTCGAATATTCGAATATTCGTTTATTCGAATTATTCGCATCAAATAATATTCGAATATGACAGCAGGTATTATTCGAATAAAACGAATATTTCGAATAGTGAAATTTTGTGTGAAAATAATTTATTTTTGTGAAGAATTATAATAAAATTCCAAAATTAACATTAACATCTACGTAAAAATATTTTTTAATGATTAAACAACGTTTAATTCAATTAAGTTAATTTAAATATTAATAACTTAGTGGTTTTACTTAAAAGGGGATATAAATAGCAATTTTGTTTTCCAAAGATGTTCAAACGCTCTAAGCGAAGATCTGGCAAATCTCCTAAATAAAAAGTTTACCAAAAAACACCAGGAACAGAGAGTTTAGGTTAAGTGCAGTGTCCTATGTGCAGGGCCTGCATGGAAGAGGAGAAAACAGCAAAACATATTCTTCTAGAATGTAAACAGGTAGAGGTATACAGGAGTAGGCACTTGGGGACTCCACATACACTAAAGGAGGCATTTAGCAACCTAAAACATACGCTGAGCTTCGTGGAGGAGCTTGGATGGTTGGAATACCTCGCTATCACGAAAAAAAGGCACGATGGTTGTAGAGTTGCGGAAAAAGCCCAGTAAAACTAACTAACTAACTAAGTGCAGTGTCATAAATATCAATATAAAGCCATAACACAAAATGTAAATAAGTGGGAGCAATTGGCAATTCTAAAAATTATACGATATTTTGATTTATCGTATGCCTTGCCATAGGTATTTTTAAATTGGTATAATAATAAAAACCCTGGAGTCTTGCTTCATTATTAGTACCGTAATTACCTGAGAATACTGAAACCTGTGACCTACACAAACCTACCCTAATAGCTCGCTTACGCTTATATCAGATCTTTCTGGCTTGATACAGTAATAATGATAAATATTAGCATTCAAATAAAACCAAGTTAACTTATTATTAAACGGGACAGTTTTTGTTCCCTTACCCCTTGAATAAGGTTTAACTTACTCCCCGAGTCAATTAAGCAGCTTTTTAATGAACGAAATTGTGATAAATTAAGTTATTTTTTTTTTACTTTTACGCTATAACAATCTTATTCAATTTAATTTTGAATTTAATATGAATAAAATTTTTGACTGGAAATCCTTTTGTTTTGGTAATGATTCATCATCACGAATTATGTACAAAATATTAGTATTTTTTTTTCATAAAGAATTATAAATTTGGCACGCAGTTTTTTATACATACCTACATGTCAGATCAAAAATGTAAACAGCTAATGATTGAGTGTATCAATGTGTGATCAAGCGATAAAATATGAGATATAATTTAAACTCCTTACACTGAATCTAGTAGCTAAAAAGCTACAGACCATACTTGCCTCTTAGGTACAGTCAAAGACAAAATAAAATATGTCCCAGTGCACTCTAAGTCTGTGTAATAAGAACGTCGTAACATATTTTATGAGCGGATTCTTTCGATACTTATTTTTGGACTTTACTGTACCATGCAAAGTCTGTCTGTTGTGTCTGCTGTATGTAACACTTTCATTTTACGTCATATATTTTACAATTACATCCCTATAAAACATTCATTAACTATTTTTCAATAATATTCGTTTTCTTCGAAAAATTCGAATATTCGAATACTGGAAATCGAAGTATTCGTATTATTCGAATTAGACGTGTGCGCCGATGTCAAAATGGTCGGCGGCGGCGTTTGCCAAAAAGTCGGCGGCGGCGGCGTGATTTCGGCGTGAAATCCGCGTGAAGGTCACGTCAATATAAAAGCGGAATTCGATCGTATTCTTTGTTATAATTGAGATAAATACAGTATAAATGTTCAATAAACACCACTAATGACCACCTTAACCACCATCTGATCAATAGATAACAGTTTTCTCTTCCCATCCCATCATGTTCTAAACTTTAGAATCTAAAGCTTGTACCCGGAATAAAGTAGCCATCGTAAAATCAGTCTTCCCTGTTACACAATAGTCCCACGTAGTTCTAACAGCCATGGGACCGTATATTGATTCTTCTGTTTTATGTTTAATAATCCAATATTCAAAAGCATTCACTTAAAAGTCGTCAAAATCAAAATAACTTCAGGTAATGCTTAATGCAAAAGTTCACGCTCAAAAAAATGCGATCTTCTGCACAGATTTCAACAATGTTAGACTTGAAATAGTTAATTTAAATTCTAGACACGCGATTTACAGTATAATAAATAGTATCGATATTGTAATTTAGTTAAGACCCATTGGGAAACTAAATGACCCAAAATGGTAAAAAGGCCTACTAAAAGACCCAAAGGTATGGTCTCATTAAAAAAAATGAATTGTACGGCAATGTCTACTTTATTTCGTAGACAAGCCTTAACATAATATGTATTTCCAACAATACCTAGGCTTGGACTAACTCTATTCATCTTCGTTATATGATGATAATAATGATACGTATTATCTGCCGATGGACATTAGGTCCCCAAATCCCCTATCATAGCATGCCATAAGGATAAATAGTGCGCAGCCCACATCCAATAGATTCCACCTATCTTTGCCAGGTCATCGGTCCATCATATTGGGAGCTTTCCTACAACAACAACTGCATCGACAAGTTTATGCTTGCCCCAAACGGTAATTTTGCGAGCAATACGTCCAGCCCACTGCCACTTCAGTTCACACATTTTTTAAGCTACGTTAGTGCTTTCAGTTATTCTACGGCTCTCAACCATTCCTATTTCAATTTCGTAGGGAACTCCTTCTTCCATCAATTAAATAGCATAATTGAGTTATCTTTTTACTAAGCCCATAGTTACCTACCACGTTTTAGAGCCGTAAGTAACACTTGGTCGAAGAATTTCGTTTTGAAATATACTGCGGGATATTGAATGAGAAGACATTGTGCTGACCGGCACTACTTTACTATTGACCCTTTTCTCAAAGTTAGATCCACCTAACTGGACTAGCTGTCTGTCTCCGGTACACATATTTGTCGACTTTGAGCTTAGATTTTGACTGGAGTTTGTATCACAAATTCTAGATATTTCATATGGTATTCGTTAATCTTCGTTGTATCTTAAGCCCAACGCATTCAGGGGCTCTACAGACTTGAGTATAGTGCTCAAGTTCTCCAAGGTTCCAGCCATAATTATTTTATAGTCAGCGAAACGAACGTGGGTGGTATAACTGATATACTTACTATTGATGTTGATGACAAAGCCCTTTCCAGACACCTTGATAACGAAGTGAACTGCAGAATCGGTGCTGCTGCAACTTTGTACTAGGGTGTTCCAGTCTCACGAGATAAAGCTCTCTACTAAGGTAGCTGTATACATGGCAATTGTGCTGCCAAATTCGCTGTATGCCTCGGAAACGTGGTGCTTGTACCGCAAGCATATCCGCTCGTTAGATTCTTTCCATCTGAAATGCCTCCGCAACATTTTGGGAATCCACTGGTCGAACCGTGTTAGAAACACTGAGGTTCTCAGAAAGGCTAATGTTGCTGAAATTGCGGCTTGTTTAATGAAGCGGCAGCTGCGGTGGTGTGGACATGTCTCCCGTATGTCCAATGACAGAATGGCAAAGCGCATCTTTTACTGCGAACTGCAAAAAGGAAAACGTGGACAAGGCGGTCAGTTTTTGCGGTATAAAGATGTGCTGTAGCGTCACATGAAGAGGGCTAACATAAATCCATCTCAATGGGAGACAATGGCTGCGGGACGACCAGAGTGGAGACAAGCTGTACACACACACACGTACGTACGTATAAGTACGTGCTTTTGAAATAGCTCGGTGTACAGAACTTGACGCTAAGCTCGACGAGCTGAAGGTCAGACCACCAGCGGCCATACAATATAATTACGTTGGAGGGGTAACGACTTGCAGCGAATGCGGCCGTGTATTCGCTGCAAAAATTGGCTATGTCAGTCACTTGAGAGCGCACCAGCGACGCTCTCAGCACTGAAAAACAGTCACTGTCGCCGAATAAACGGCTAGGAGAGATGACCGGTAGTCTACTTGGCTTACTTGTTCTACTGTTTGTTGGTTACTTGTTGTTTGGACACATAGCCCACAAACATGGAAGACCTGCAAAAACTTATTGTCTCAGGAACGCACCACACTCAACATTCAGGTTGCTGAAGCGGTCCACGCTGCCAAAGATCGGGGCCGTTGTCGGAAGATCGTAAAAGAGAAATTGATGACTTGATAATCACGACCACGTGGCATTGTGGTATCGGCGCAAGGATTCGTCCTTGCGCCGAAGTCTACTTGGTACCGCTGGAAATAGTGTATCTCGATCGATTCAAATGCTTCATAGGCCACGAACGTTAACCACAGGGGAAAGTTACCTATACCTCTCGGTCTTCTGTATAATCTGTCATTGCTTCTGCAAAAACCGAAATCGGCTTGGACTGGATATCGTCGAGCCTAAGTATGTACGTTTAATGAGTGATGACACTATAGGCTGATATTTTATTTCCTGTATAAGAGCATTATGTAAATACATAAAGCAAATACGAATCTTAGTATCTAGTAATTAACCCATGAGAAATAAGTCTGTTATTCAGTCAAGGCCACGCCGATTTCACGCCGACCATTAGTCGGCGGCGGCGGCGTGGCGAAAAAGGTAGGCGGCGGCGTGACGCCGGCGCGGCGCACACGTCTAATTCGAATACTAAAATTGGACGAATATTGCAAACCCTAATTGCAGATTTTAATGTGGGTACCTAATAATTCAATATATTCAAATGAATAAATACAAACGCATCAGTAGCTACTTCGGCCGTCATCGGCTCTTTTCGGCCGTCGTCAGCTATGTTCGGCCGTCGAAGACGCTGAACGGCTTCCGCCAGGTCTGACCGGTTCTTATCGTTGGTACTCGGCCGTGATCGGAGCCGTTCAACTCTTTCCGGCACCGTACGGCGGTATTAGGAGATTTACGAATGCGAACGTGTGCAAACAGTGTCGTACGAATGCGAACAGCTTTACGTCAAAACGCCGTTTTCCCGTCGAAAGACGTCGGTTCGCATGGGCCGAGCCGATTTACGACGTACTCGCTCTTATGGCGTTGACATAAAGCTTTTTCCGTACGCGATTTGCCGAAACGGCGTCTGGGGAGGTCAGACTAGTCTGGGGAGACCCTTACTCGTACTTCGGATACATAATTTGTTTGTTAAAATTGCGCAAGTGCGACAGTGTGTGTGACATGGTGAAAAATGTATTTTTGCTGCCGTCACCACTTCGTAATAAATTAGAATCTAAGTACTTATAAATATTAGATGTAATACTCCAAAGAAAATAAACAGAGTATACCAACGTCGAAGGTCGGATTTGACCCTCATTCTCAGCTTTCACGGCTGATACTTACCTAATCCACTTGTCATGACATGAACTAGGAATAGATTCTTATTTTTTATTTGGTATGTGTATGTGACATCGAGGGCTATGTTAGGAGTCTCTCTGCGAGATCGGATTAAAAATGAGACCTTCCGCAGCAGAACCAAAGTAACCGAAATAACTCTACGAATCGTTAAACTGAAGTGCCAGTTCGCGTGGCACATTGTGCGTAGAACCGATGGCCGTTGGGGCGGGAAGGTTCTCGAGTGGCGGCCACGTACCGGAAGGCCCCCCACAAGGTGGACTGATGATGGTGAAAGTCGCAGGAGTCCGCTGGATGCGGGTGGCACAGGACCGGTCATTGTGGCAATCTTTGAGGGAAGCCTATGTTCAGCAGTGGACGTCTTTCGGCTGGTATGATGATAATGATGATGATGTACATGTACAATTCACACACTTATTTAACACCTCAAATTCAACCTTTTCAATCACTTCAACCATCTCATCACCTCATTTCATTCCTCATTCCTCAAAATAGGTATCACTGGACACTCCAAAGACCAGGACATCCTCCTCCAAGAGCAATTCCAAGGAATCCAGGCGTGAGATCCAGGATACTACTTTGGAAGACGATATGACTCTGGAGCTTAGTCAGGTACCTGGTTCTCAGTCTACTTACGTCTCACATCAAAGTCAAAGTCAAATGATTCTTTATTTGAATTGGAATAGCAACAAACTCTTTTGAATGTTCATGGAAACCGTGTTTTTATTGATTTTCGTTAAATAGGACAGGTTATTTGGGACATTAATAGAAGTTGCCTAGTATATCGGCTTTTGTTTAATTCGTAAAAAATTTTTTTTTTTCGTTTTCATACATAATAATTGAAATAGCAAGTGTGAGATAACCTTAAGAATAAGATCTCAGGTGACTGACGGCATATGTCAAAATAAGTTTCATTAGGATGTAATAAAGGTTGCAATACACTTGTTCAGTCATTAAACTCATTTTTTTAATAACTCAGTAAGAGTTAAGGTACTAGTTTCTTAGACAAATTGATTATTTTTGACCTAAATAAGCTTCCCTTTAATTTAACGGAAATCAATAAAAACACGGTGTATATATACCTATACACGTCAAGGAAATACGTCACTACATTACATGCATCTCATAAAAACAGTTACACACAAAAATTTCACATACAGAACAAGTCAACATTTATTATAAGGCGTTGCACGCTTTCTATACGAGTATGTAAGGTTCTGGCAGAATATCAGCGATGTGGCTTGCCGCATCAACATGCTGAGCCAGCGCCTATTCTCTGCCACTACACATGGTAAAAACAACTATTTATTGTTTGTAATTCTTCTGCAAGTTAGCTTTAAGTTGCACGCCTTTTCTTTGTTAATTTCTCTGTTTTTATACCTACCATGTAAGTTGTAGAAATTGAATAAAGTCTTTATCTATCTATCTAATGGTCTAAGTATTAAAACTACTTCCGGTTCTAACTCTACACCACTGACCCTGAGAAGAACCGGTAAGAAACTTGATAACTTCATCATCAGGGTTGCTAAGATCAGTGACAGTTTATATACAGGGTGGAAAGGGACGACGTTCCTTCCTGCTACTGACCGAGTCTACCAACCATTACGATGAACTTTCACTATGGGACCAACATCGAAATATTAAAATAAAAAATTAACCCCTCATACAAAGTGAGTGATTAGTTAGAGTTCAATAGTATGGAAAAGTCAATTTTCCATGTACGCTTTCGATGTTGGTCCCATACTGAGATTTCATCGTAATGGTTGGTAGACTCGGTCGGTAGCGGGAAGGAACGTCGTCCCTTTTCAACCTGTATAGTGAGTGTCAAGCGACGAATTGTAACCACTGAACCGGGAAGAATTAAATTTAAATAGCAAGATTTGTGATAGTCAGGAAGGCGGGTGTACGTACATCAACAAATGCAGCTGCAGTATACGTCAATTAAACTAAGTAAAAAGCTTGTAAAACATTCATATTTCTTAAAAATCTTATTTCATTGTTTCTAGGTATCGGATTTCGAAGACACAAACGCAAAATACGGTGTAAAGAAGTTCGGAGCCCTCGCTACCTCCACCCCGAAGAAACGGGCCTCCCTCCCTCAGCCCTGCAAGTGGGACAAGAGTGGGCAGAGTGGACAGAGTGGGCAGAAGACTGGGAGGAGTGTCAGCTTGTTCAGGCCGCCTAGTGTCAGTTATAGGTGAGTGGACAGAGTGCGCAATCAAATTAAATCAAATTATGTGCAATGAAAACCATTCTAAAATGTAACTGCTAATTATCAACCCATGCTTCCGACAGGCACCCGCAGGACAGGACAGACCTGGACTACTCCTCAGTGTCTCCAGAATATTCCCCGTCTTCGGTGGAGACGTCACCAGCGCAGACCAAAATGGAATGCAGTCAGGACTTATCCAGGTATCACAACATTTACAACACACATCACATCATCAGCTATGCTATTCTCTTATTCACACATTCGACGCTGCGTTCGTCAACGAGCTCGACGTCGAGACAGCCTTGTCTAAAATCCTAGCTGTTTTATTTGACATTAGGAATCGAGGCTGTGAGCGAGGTTGTGGGCGAGTTCGTCGCTGTTTTTCGTTAGAGAATACGAAGTTCGTACATTAAACGTCAAACTCTCGACGCAGTGTAGTTCCAGCTCACGCCGCATTCGTCGCCGAGCACTAGTGTCGTTTAAAGTACTATCGACAAAATTGAATCCTGATCCTGACCCACAATAGGAGCTTCTCATAGTAACTTTGAAAATAAAATTGCTGCATCTGACGTACAATTTGACTTTCAATGTTACTATGACAAGCTCTTTTTGTGGGTCAGGATTCAATTTTGTCGATAATGCATTGGTGAATACCATTTTTAGGCTCGACGCTGCCGCAGCGCTGACACAGGGCTGACCGCAAGGCGGTTTCCTTAGTGAATAACACTGCCCAATCTCTGTCGACATTAGGTGAATAAATATCCTCACGCTGGGCAAGCGGGTTGGCGATCGCAGTAATATCATGGGGATTTCACTCTCCGTTCCTGCCGCGTCGCTACAAATAACTAAATACCGCACCGAAAACGGTTCGAGTCAATCGATGGCCAACTCTAGCGGCGCATGGCGACGGACACATCCATTCCATGCTCAATAAAAAAGGGGTGAGTTAAAACGATTAGTTGGCAGCGCCATACGATACGAAACGATGGATTTAGTGGACAGTGATATTTCTGCTCCTATTTCTTTGTGGTAGCGTGTCCACTATGATGACGCTGCTGCCTATCATTAATCTTCTATCAGAAATGTTCTGTGACACTTCAATCCCTTAGTCGGGTCTTGCGACACCCGCGCTAAAACTTGGGGTGGTGACAAATGTATTCTTACTGCCGGCACCACGCATCGCAGCGGATCGCAGTGCTAGAATTACAAGAATGCTGCTGTCCTTCCACTGGTGTGTCTGGTCGCAATTTAAGGACATACTCTCAATTACTCATCTATTTGTTTTACACACAGTTGCTGCGTCAGCACTTGGCTGGAAGACTCTGATGACACCAGGGTGGAAGACAACCGCCGGGCAGACGGAGAGTGGAACACCTTCTGGGTCAACTATAACAACTCCATCGCGAAGGCAAGTCAGCATTACTCAAAAAACTTGAGCATTTGGATAACGTCTTCGATAGTGATAAAAATTAGTAGGCTGGTCAATTGGAGAGAGAACTGCTCGGAGTTTCCTTGCGTGATCGAATCAAAAAGGTAGAGATCCGCAAGAGGACCAAAGTCACCGACATTGCTCTCAGAATTAAGTGGCATTGGGCTGGGCACATCGTCAGAAGATCAGATGGCCGATGGGGCCAGAAACTGCTGGACTGGCGACCACGTACCGGAAGACGCAGTGTGGGCACTCCCACAAGATGGTCCGACGAACTGGTCAAGGTCGCGGGAACCCGATGGAGGCAAGCAGCGCAGAACCGGTCATATTGGCGATCATTGGGGGAGGCCTATGTCCATCTTTTGCCTGAAATCATGATGATGATGAGTAGCCTGGTAGAGTCAATGATTCTGAGCAAGAACTACGTTTCTCAAAATGATTGTAACAAATAACAAACGGTCCTTTTATGATGCCAACAAGGTAAAGGAATCTGGTAACAAAGCAGGGATAATCTAGACTTACTTCCTGGGAAGTTTTGGAAAATCTGGTGAATTTTAGCCAGCATCGTTGTCATTTGGTATCCTTTCCGTCTCTTTGGACTTCCGATTACCCCGAAAGTGACAGGATTACTTAATTCCAACTCCAGTTCATAGAGGGTTTTTTTTATTAAGAAAGTTTTAGTACAATAAGTTAGGCCCCCATCGTTGGCAAAACCTTGATCATTTTAAATATATGGCCAAGGCTTAACACATGATTGGTGGGGCAGTATGTCGCCTCGAGATAAACTCTCCATCGTTTACTAACTATTTTAATAAAAGAGGGACGGATAGTGTATGTAGCCGCGACATCATTTGGCCTTGAAAGTCTATTATATCCGACCATACAAGCAGTGTTAGGAGGGAGACAGCGTTTCTCATGGCTGTGTAGGTCAATACGGGAGCGACAAACACGACCACAACTCTGACAGATGTAGTGGGCCTGTGGCGAACCGAAGCCGCGCTAATGACGTTTGGCGCGCTTACTAGCGAGTGTCTTAAACCAAGCATCGTCATGGATTTTACCCCCGTCTAATACCAGTTTGCGCTTATCTCTGTCCTCGGCAAGCTCTTCCCATTTGTGGACCGAGATGTTGAATGCGTGTATATCTCGCTTGGCACAATCTTTATATCGAGATACTGTCACTTTAATCATGTGCTACTCTTAACCTTACTGAAATTGTCGTTTGTATTTACGTTCTCTTTCAGGTCCCAATGAAAAGCTACTACGACCAGTGCCCGACACCCTACCGGACAGAGAATATCGATCTGGCTGATTTAGGTATGTACAGTCGACAAAAAAGTCTCCTTTACAGCTCACAAGTGCAAACATCTTACCACGGATGCGCGATACACATAGAAACTAGATTGCAACGAACGCTAATGCTGTCGCGTGACGCGCCGGTAAGATGTTTGCACTTGTGAGCTGTAAAGGAGACTTTTTTGTCGACTGTACCATAAAACACCCAACTATAGTCCAAATGGCCCCAACTATGGTCCAAAACCTAATCAAATGTCTCTCATAAGGTGTAATTTGGTTTTTTACTGCTATCCATAGGCAAAAACTTGGAAAAAGCCAAAAATAAGGTTAGGACGGGACTGAAGCTTAGTTAGGTGCTAAAATTGTGGACCATAATTATTTTTGCCGTAGTTTGACCACAGTTGTATATACAGGCTGGTCCAAATCATGACGTCAAAAAATTTTTTTTAGGTTCCTCACGTCATGGGCTATCAGAATATACTATACCCCATGTATGTTAGCTGATTTTTTTGTAGTTCTTTGAGAAATTCTAGAGTGAAGAAATTTATTAATAAAAAAAAACTATTTGGTTATTATAGTTTCTTTTTGTAAAAGTATTACTACAAATAAAGCATTTACTGACAAAAAAATTAGCGTCCTCACTTTGATAGAAGTAGGATAAAAAAATACCAATTTTTAACGTCAAGGTTTAGACCACCCTGTATATAATATGGATTTTCAAATGTGTGTGATAGATGTGCTTCTTGAAAATGTAGCAATCGGTTCCACTATTTTAATTTGTTTCCGCTACTCAAAGGTTGTCTGGAAGAGATTGCTTTATTACGATAAAACCGCCTGTTGTGTGTGTCTACATATAATAATTTGTTTTAACCATGTTTTCTTTAAGGTGCGCAATCAAAAGTATTCTATTTTATTATATTGCTAATTTTCGCAGATTTCTCAGAAACCACCCGCAAGCCTGAAGACACGAAGAACATCAACAGCATCATCAGGAACGAGGGCCTGCAGCTCACGCCGCGGGAGACGCAGAACATCATCAAGTGTGCTCACATCCTGGGAGGGGTGCTCACCAAGGCCATCGAGAGGAGAGCGAGGGAGAAGGACAAAGTGCAGCTGGTTGAGGTTGAGGTGAGACAATTGCTGTCCTAGTGCAGAAAGAAGTATTTGCTATGAAACTCCATAGTCAAACACCGTCTTTTGTCTAGAAATTATGGTACAGTCTGTGATTTGTTAGAAAAAGTATCAGTTTTTTACCTGTCTCGCTATATGAGACGAGCGAGACAGGTATAAAACCGAAGGTTTTTCTAACTGCTCACAGACTGTAGCCTTTTGCTATGGAGTTTCGTAGGAGATACTGCTTTCTACAATAGGATCGCAGAGCAGTATTCAGCAGAAACATGGGTAGTATAGGTTTATCAAGCAAGTTTGCCAACGCCCATGAGAGATCTGAAGCTCCAAGCTCAACAGTTTCAGGTGACAGCAGGTAATGTATAAGTAACACTGCTGGGGTAAGGTCAGACACAATTGTCTGTATTTGATAAGGATCCTTAGAACAGGTATTGACCTCAAATCAATTCACAATTTGAATTCAAAATCCATTGTACTGATCCTTAGCAACCACAGACAAAGATTCAGACAAAGAGCAGTAAAAATCCATTAATTCTGTTAACCAAGCCATTTAGGCAACGCCCATGAGAGATCTGAAGCTTCAAGCCCAACAGTTTCTGGTGACAGCAGGCATTGTTTGAGTAACACTGCAGGGGCTCTAATAGTTATCTATATTATCGCTGAAAATCATTTTAAATAGGTACCGAATCTCTTCTTAACCAACTGAAATTAGTACATTGTCCATCTAGGGAAGTAAGTACGGTATTACTAAAGAGAGTGTTAGAAGGCCGACGCCGTAGGCGAAGTGCTTTCAATGGCTCGAGATAGTATTCCGCTTACCGACCATGAATACCAAGATTTAAAGAAGTTTTTCATCACACTTGCAGCGAAAAAAAATCGTATCTAGTCAAAATGTATTTTTCCCTAAGGAATTTCACTTTTCTATTACTCCCGCGATGCATGCAAGCAATGGCGCGCTTATACAGCAAGTGTAATGAAATAATACATTACGATACAAGAACAAAAAATGAAATTCGAAACGTGTGGCGATAAATTAAAACATGACCAAAGCCATATTTAAATCGACACGAGTTAAGAATTTCCTTTTGGGAACGTGAATCGTACGACGTTTTTCAGTACTGATAGGGCGTTTGTGCACTACAATGACTTTTACCGTCCGGTAGTCCGGTTTTTTACGGTCCGATATGCCACGCCATTAAATGTATATAGTAGCTTGTGCACTATACGTAATTTTACCGTCCGATATTTTACTTTTCCCCATTCCGGACAGTATTTTTCCGATCCGAGATGACAGTTATGAAAAACGTGTTAATGCTTGTGCACTGCGTCCGGAATTGCACTGACTTTTACCGTCCCCGATAGTCCGATTTTATAAGCCAATCATCCGTTTTTTTCATGCTACTATGCCGCACCTCCGAGTAAAAAGACGGACAAGTGCACAAGCCAATCATCCGTTTTTTTCATGCCATATCGGACCATGAAAACTCAGTGTGCCGGACAGTAAAAGTCATTGTAGTGCACAAACGCCCATAGCCTTCCAAAGTTCCAAAGTTCACCTGACAAGAAATTAACCATTTCTCGTATTACTTCGTAAAAAAGCACCATCTGTACTGAAATAGTCATTTGCGATACAAGTTTGGAAAGTACGCTTTTTTCAGGACGAGTGTCAGTGACTATAAAACACGTGCAAAGCGAGTGTTTTAAAACCGACACGAGTTAGAAAAAACCTACATTTCAACATGTGTATACATCCCAACTGTGTTAATACTTTATTTTTCTTTTTCAGACCGAAGAAAAAGATCAAAAGAAAAAAACAATGACACTAGACCTGAAAGAGCCAAATATACCAGCGAAAGAAGAAAAAAAAAGCGAAACCGTCACCACGCAAACTGACATTTCTTTACCGAACACTAAAAGTGCTCCGAGAATCTTCGAGAACATTCTCAGGCAACTGTCGAGAAGTTCCATAGATGAAGGTTCTCTGAAAAAGGCGAAGGAAAGCTTGGAGGTTGAGAAGGAGGAGAAGATTGAGAAAGAGAGTGAGTCGAAGTAAAACTGGATTTAGGGCCTGTTTCACAATCGAATGAAATATGTCTGTCAGATAACGTTTATGTTGTTTTACTCCGAACTGGCTTCGGGTAAGCGCAAGGCCAACGGACAATATCTGCGGTACAAGGAATATGTCCTTACGTCACCTTTCTGCAACCGGTAGGTATATCAAGTGAGATCTGGGAGGACCTTGCTACTAGGAGATCGGACTGGCGAACTATCAACACGGGTCTCCGGGACTACGAGAGTGTCCGTCTTGGAGATCTGGATGCAAAACGCCAGTTTCGGAAATCTCGACCCAAGCCCTCCTACGTCTATACTTATAACTCGGACGGTGAGCTATATTGATCATCTTGCTGCCGAACTTTCAAGACAAAACTTGGTTTTGCGAGTCACCTTCGAGCCCATGCACGCAAAGAAACCGATAAGAATTAGATTTCTTTTTAATTGTCTGGGTGTCGCCGTCGACGGATACGTCTGGAAGGACATCATCATCATGTAGGTACTTATAGGATAATCCCGAAAGTCGCAGAAAAATCACTCGTAATTACATCGCCTTAAGTGTCACCTTTCGGAATAGGGATGATGACTGTCATCATCATCATCATCATTAGCCTATGATAGTCCACTGCTGGATGTAGGCCTCTCCTATTAACTATGCGTATAGACGCATTAGGAGGTAAATGCCCATAATCGCCACGCTGGGCAAGCGGATTGGCGATCGCAGTAATGTATCCACTATGATAACGCTGCTGCCCATCATCAATCTTTCATCAAATAATGGTCAGTGACACTTCAATCCCTTAGTCGACTTTTACGACACCCGCAGGAGTTGGGGCGGTGAAAAATGTATTCTTACTGCCGTCACTACACGGCCAAAGCAAGGGGGTGTCACTCCTCGATTCCGTCGCGCGGGCACAAGTACATGCAGAGCGCCCCGTCTCCGTGGTCTATTCAATGGTTAGCGCGCGCTGTCTCGGAACGCACGTTTAAATTTACAACGCTGGCTCGTCACGTATTATATCGCTTGCAAATATTAGGATTATTTTATATATGTGGATCTTAAATGAAAACGCCGAAAATATACTGCATAGCAGCATGTTGCAATAATAATAATGTTAATTTTCATGACGCGTTTTTCGCACAGCCGATGCATTTGAGAGATACTAAAAAGTAAGGAACATAATAGTTTACTTATTACCTACATTCGTAGTAAATTAAATTCTCAGAAACTCAAGTCAATTACAGACAAAACGGTTTATTTTCGGACAAATTTGTCAGTAAAAAAGCGGCACATTTAAATAATGTAAAAAACTTCGAATTTCGCGCCTTTTGTCCTAACATATTATTTGGTTGTCTGACTTTATTCCCATAATATCAAATAGGTACATATAAGAGAAAATGCCGTGTTACGTCTGCCTTACGATTGTGATTAAACCATTACTTATTTATGCTGATTTTGTAATGAATGCATTTAAAAAGAAAGAATTACGTTAGGTACCTACCTAACGTAATTCTTTCTTTTTAAATGCATTAAACAGATATATTAATTTCTGCACACCTCACATACTGTCTACAGATATTTTTAGAATGTTCGTGTTATTATCAGGATTATTCGGATGGATATTCACCTAAAGTTAGCAAAGTCGTGTTGCTATCTCACTCACACCTCAAACAATGCCGCCCGGACACGCGCGGCCGAAGCACAAAGAAGTTGCCGCCAAGTTGAGACAAATATTTTTGAATCACGTGTATGAAATGCGTAGAGAAATTCTATAATCACGCATGAACTAAATTGTTCAATTAGCTATCAAGACGAATGCTATTAACGCCGTAGATATCATTGCAGTAATGTATTTGTCAGACGCCTCATAGCGCTGTTCGTTATTTTATTAGTTTTCAATAATTGACAACCCTGTTTTCGACGGCGTGCAGCTTATAAGCGACCTTTCCGCCACGCAATACGGCCCATTTTAGCTGCTCGCGTCGCCTCGCGCGTCGTTTTGTTTGGTAATAATAATTGTGTAGGCACATAAAAAGCCGGCATTTGTAAACATCAAAGCAGTGAAGCTTCTGTACTTTATATATTCTGTGGCCAAAGTACCTAGTGTAATTCCGAAAATCGCAGAAAAATCACTCGTAAGTAATTACATCGTCTCAAGGTGGATTTACACCAAACAGCGAATGCTCATTCTATGCCCACTCTACAAAATTCGTTCGCTAGGTACACAAAACGTAATTCGTCGAAATTCGTTGATTTGGTAGAGTGGGGGATAGAATGAGCATTCGCTGGTTTGATGTAAATAACCTTTCGGAATTAAGTATCCGGCGTTTTTTGACATTCATAATTACCCGAATAAATCCAACAGGCAGATTTTTGATTCACTGTCCACAAGTTGGACTGATGACCTGGTGAAGGTCGCAGGAGTCCGCTGGATGCGGGTGGCGCAGGACCAGTCATTGTGGTAACCTTTGGGGGAGGCCTATGTTCAGCAGTTCGTCTTTCGGCTAATATTATGATGATGATGCCCGAGTGATTATCTTTTGTATGCCTGGAGAAAAGGTATGTGACAATTTTATCTAACAGATACATTTATCTGGCGATTGTGATAAGAGGTAATGCGAGTTTACATATAAAAATAAAGATACTGTAAGATTGTTTACCTTCATGCAAAAACAAGGTAAAAGGGCGTTTTCCAGAATACCTGTAAACTGGAAGAATGGGATTACGTTTTTTTTTTTTAAACGCCCCAAGAGAATTGTGTAAGATTTTAGACAAATAGGTATTTGAATTGTACCATCAAACCAATCTAGTCATGTATAGTCATACATTTTGAATCTTTTACCAAATGGCTGTCGTATTTATGTGTTCCAGTGTTAAACTTTGTAAATAAATATTTACGTGTTTTAAAATAAAAATGTTTTTTTTATTAAGTTCCTTGCATGCTTAATGAAATCAAAATGGTGATATAAGTTATAGTACATTGTGCATCAAGGGAGGTAAGTACGGAATTACCAACGAGAGTGTTAGAAGCCCGACGCCGCCGTAGGAATGACTAGAGTTAGTATTCCGCTTACCGACCGTGATGCATACAATGTTTTTCATCACACTTGCCGACAAAAAAATAGTTTATAGACAAAATATGATCAAATTATATACTGACTTTTCTATTACTCCCTAGGGAATTTCACTTTCTATTACTCCCGCTATGCATCGAAGTAATGATGCGCTTAGACAGCAAGTGTGATGAAAAATCTATTAAATATTAAGTTGATACCTAAACCACTAGGCCACCATCATCATTTCGGCATCAGTCGCGAAAGCTGGGGACGTGAGTTCAAATTCAAATCCCACCTCTGGCGTTGGTAAACTTCAGTATTCTTTCTTTGGTATATGACATCTAATATTTAAACTTGAATACATAGTAGCATTACTAGTACTCATAGACATACAAATAAAAAAAGGTGATAAAACAATTGCATTTGTTCCACAAAATAGTAGATTACGACACAAGTGCGAAAACAAGTTACGAATTTCCTTTTTGCACGTGTCTCGTACGACGTTTTTTAATACAGATGACCCTCCGAAGTTTTGGACCTGACGTAAAATGACACTTTTCGCACTAGAGCCTAAAAAAGGCACCATCTGTACTAAAAATAATCAAATATATTTCTAACATATATATTTAGTTCCTGTTTTAAGTGGAGTAAGATCAAAAACAGATCATCCATCATTTTGGATTATATTAGGTAGGTAGGTGTTAATGATACAACGTAATTTATATTTTTATAATTTATTTATCTTATATCTATTCACAATTTACTTAAAATTTCTTTTACCTAAAATCGCATGCAGTAAAACCAAACTATCTTCCATACAACACCTAACATTATGAAAATTTTCTATGAAACGAAAATAAAATTGAACAAAAGAGATGAAAAAAAAAAACAATTTTCATTAAATTTTAAATAAAATGACATAATTTAAATTCATGTTTTCTATTATTTGTTCACTTCTGAATACGTTCGAAATTCACATTTTTATAATCCTTGGAAGAAAATCTTTACATGTGTCATACATAAATAAATATCTTGGAACAATTGTACACAAATCGACCTAGTCCCACGGTAAGCTAAATTAATTCTGTTGTGGGTACTAAGTGACAATATAGAACACAATACAACCATGACAAATATTTGTATTAAAAGCCCTCACCGAGATTTGAACCCGGAACTCCACCTTACGAAGGCTATGTCACTAACTAATTGTAAGCTATAGAGATTGACAGGTGTCAAAATTCTCTTCTTAGGTGCGAAGGAATTAAATAGTATGTACAATCAAAGTCAAAAATACTTATACGAATAGAGACACGGTTTTGAATTCCCATAAAAGTTCAAATATTGTTTTCATTTATAAAGAATTTGACTTCGATTCTACAATATTTATGGCGGTATGATGATATACAAATATTTTTGTAGTTTTTAATGTATGAAAGGTACCAATCAGTGATTTTCTGCTAAAGATGTATTATTGTATTATGAGAACGTGATTGGTATGTATCAAACGTCACAATCACATAGAAAATTATAACATAATGTGAAGTTAAATTATGTGAAATGAAATTATAAACACAGATTACAGACCTGTCCAAGATTAGATATTTTATTAAAACAAAATGATATACAATTTTAAAATAACTTAATTCTTAACATGAGTTTAAAACAGTTGTCATATCGAAATTTTCATACTATCCATTCTTTAACATTAATTTATTTCATATTAAAATAAATCTAAAATTATAAACAAGTATTTACAACTTAAAAGAATTCTAGTAAGCGTACTTCTCGAATTTTCAATTGATTCTACAGCAGAAATTATATATTTTATGAAATTTATGACAAAATATAATACGTATCTGATATAAATATAGTTTGTCATAATTTTTAAGTTATGATATAACTCCGGCCGCGAATACATTTTGTGAATATGAATCGAGGTTGTCATAATCTCTTATTTTATTAATAATAATATATATCTTCTGTTAACTTATGATATAAAGCGTATTTATCAATAATATTGCCATAAAGAACAATTTATTAACTTGTTTGTAATATTTATATAATTTATAAATATAAGTCCAAAGAAAAAACCAGCCACGCGAGAGATCGCGGACGAAGGGTTCCGTACCATTATAAATTTATCATACAAAACCAAGTTTGTTGTATGGGCCCCTTTAACCTGGTAAGGCCCAACGTCCTATCGTCATAACGGCCCATGACGTCATATTTTTAAAAGAAATATGAATTTTATTTTGTAGGTCCCAAAATTAAAAATATAATGTCCTTTTTTTAGTACACTGGGTCATTATTTGTATGTAATGGACCTTACGAGGTTAAAATATCTATTTTATTCTACGTTTTAGTATACTAATATGTTGTTATAGAAGCAATAGGAATACAGCAACTGTGAAAATGTCAACTGTCTAACTATCACAGTTCACGAGATACAACCTAGTGACAGACAGATAGACAATTTCTTAATGCGTCTATACCCTAAGTCCAGCAGTGGACAGAGATAGGCTGACGAGAAAATATCAAAAATGAAAGTGTGAAAATCAGTATAAGAAAAGTATCAAGCGAGTCAAAATTTTTTTCGTTGTCTTGTTTCCTACCACTCTGTCACGCTTTTAGTTGCTGTTTCGACTCAGTATATTAATAAACCGGTGCACTTGTATTTATATTTCACGCTAGATTTTAATCCATACATCACAAATTTAAAACAAAACATCTCATACAAAAATCACCACTGCGTCACGTTTTTTCGGGGCACAAAATAAGACAACGAAAAGAATTTTCATCCAAGCATCGGCGCCTAAATATATAAATAAATATAAATACTACAAACAAGATCCGTTAACGTATTCTAAAACACAAATAGTTTCCTAAATAATTATTTACAGTTTTTAATCTTGGGTTTAAAAACGGCACATTTTTGTTTATTAAAGCTTTTTCGATATACGAATATAAGGAAAGGAGAGGAATCGGTTTAAAAATGACGAGAAAATCGTGAAATATTTAACTACTCCAATAGGGATGATGACTGGCAAGTCAAATCAGCGTCTTTTTTCGAACTGTCAAAACGATCACCACTATAGAATTTTATATGAAATACTCAAAAGTGACGTCACGTTTTAGTACTGCCAAATGACCTACTCTTTTAAGTTCTTTTCGATTTATTAAATAGAAGTACTACACAAAAATTACTGCAATCTTCATCTTAATAATAATTACTTCGTGTACTATTTCGTGCATAATGTTCAATAATTAATTTTAACTACAGTCATCATCCCTATTGTCAGTAGAATCTAAAATAAATAAACAAATATGGCTGACTTTTCATAGCATTTGACATCTTTGACACATATCGTGAAAGTTCCCAGATATATATTTACGTTAATACTAATAAATATTAATAACTTTAACTATAAATGTATGTGAACTGAAGGTAAAAGGAATTTTAAGTTGGTGATAAAACCAAGATTGTGTTCTAAAACTGCGTAATTATGGAATAATGCAAGTTTTTATGTGTTTGGTTAAATATTTTTTAGATTCTATGACAATAGGGATGATGACTGTAGTTAAAATTAATTATTTAACATTATGCACGACATAATACACGATGAAATTATTACTAAGATGTAGATTGCAGTATTTTTTGTACAGAACTTCTATTTAATAAATTGAAAAGAACTCATTTGCCAGTACTCAAACGTGACGTCACTTTTGAGTATTTCATATAAAATTCCATAGTGGTGATCGTTTTGACAGTTCGAAAAAAGATGCTGATTTGACTTGCCAGTCATCATGCCTATTGGTATACTTAAACAAAATATTGTAAGCAGAATAGTACATGCATTTCGATACAAGTGCAAAAAAAAAATTTTCTACGAGGGTGAAAGTTGGAGCCCGAGTGAAACGAGGGCGACATTATTGTCGCCCTCGCGGGTAAAAATAAGATTTTACACCTGTATCGAAGGACTTTTTTCATATCAAGTGTCTTAAAAAGAGAAGTAAACGTACGCGAAGCGTGCGCAAAGTTTACTATTCCGCACTAGTTAGGGAAAATATATATCAACACGATTTTCTAATCAAAATTATAAACCAAATGAAAGGTTTTTGATAGGACACTCATATAAACCCCACAATTTGTATGTATGTGATGGCCGCAGTACACGTTGGCTCAATGTAAGCCAACCTAAGGGACAGAACTATAAGATGGAGCGAGATCGCGAGATTACTTTTTTCTTTCGTTTCGGCTTTCCTTATTTTGGACCAATGTGTACTGCGAC
This sequence comes from Thaumatotibia leucotreta, assembly GCA_025490895.1. Classification (NCBI taxonomy): domain Eukaryota; kingdom Metazoa; phylum Arthropoda; class Insecta; order Lepidoptera; family Tortricidae; genus Thaumatotibia; species Thaumatotibia leucotreta. The sequence continues at coordinate 65,933 of JALPQI010030867.1, forward strand.
CTTATAGTTGCAGATTTCTAAGAATGAACTTTATACAGTTTAGAAAAGAGCCTTATATTATATGACGTTAAGACTATCGGAAAAATGAGTCTTACCCTCATATTAATAAGGATTAATCTAAAACTGTCAAGAGTTCTTAAAAATCGGCAACTATAACTCAATACAAACATGGAAAAGTTTAATAAGATAGGATTCGATGTTTTTAAAACTAAAACTATATTGCAAAGTCAAATGAAAACTTATTCTATGGCATAAACTAAGATAGGTGGGATATACTTTTTTAGCCTATTTTTGTACTAAAAACTTAGTTTTTAACAATAATATGGCATTTTTCGTATTTACAAAGAAATTATACCTAGTGTTATATTAGAGGAATCTTATTGCGTTTTTTTAGTTCTTTAAACCAAAACATTTTGAATTAAAAGACCGTGGTCTACTGAAAATACCAAGTTATTTTTCGTGATAATATTCAAAGTAAAAGTCTACTCAGTAGACCGGTATTTTCGAAAGACTTGTCTAAAAGCCCGTGGTCTACTGAAAAGACCAAGTTATTTTTCGTGATAATATTCAAAGCGAAAGTCTATTCAGTAGACCGGTATTTTAGAAAGACTTATCTAAAAGACCGTGGTCTACTGAAAAGACCAAGATATTTTTCGTGATAATATTCAAAGTGAGTCTATTCAGTAGACCGGTATTTTCGAAAGACCTTTATATCCAAATCTTAAAAGATGTCGTTTAGAAGGTATCCTTCTAGTCTTTATATATTTTCAGTCTAAGATCGTATTACTATCCTCACATCTTTAATATGGCGGCTTAAAAAAATAGTCTACTACTTTTAGACCCTATTATTAACAGACTTCTAAAAAGGAGGTTATTTCCACTGTTTTTTATTAACATTTATGTCCAAATGTAGTAAACAATTTTTGGGATAATTTTATAGTCCAGGGAATAAATGTATATACAAATTTAAACCTTATGCTAAAGGTATAGTATAAAAGTGTATACATATTTATGCCCTTGTTTGTACATGGCTTTATAGCGCATAATGTACGCCAATATAAAGAAGTAGGTTTATTAATAGTATTTCCATCTAACGAGAGCTTTTCAAGTCTACTATAGGATGTTTCCCAATTTATACAAAAGACCATAAGCAAGAACTATCACTTTTTAACAAAAGACCGCTAGTTTTTCGAGTAGACCATAGGTCTTTTCAGTAGACCATCGGTCTTTTCAGTAGACCATCGGTCTTTTCAGTAGACCACTGGCATTTCGAGTAGACCGTTCGATCTTTCCAGTAGACCATTGGTCTTTCGAGTAGACCATTGGTCTTTCGAGTAGACCATCGGTCTTTCAAGTAGACCGTCCCAAAACCGGCCTAAAACAGCAGTCTATTCCTCCTATGATGCGTAGAAGACGACGGTTGCTGCACAGACCGGTGCTGTCTCAACAAGTCCCTGTGTTTAGGGTCCAACATGGCGGTATATCCGGCTGGGGAACATAGATCCGGGTGGCGTTGGTAGAAGGCTCGGTAGCCGTCGTGGAGAAGGTAGACTTCTGGGTAGTGGAGGGAGGGGTAGTTTTCTTTGTTCTTCTCGCGGTCTGATGAGCGGAGGAAGCGCGAGCTGAAAAGAGGAAAATGTTAGAGCTTAGAGAAATAAGCTTTTATTGGGTTGTATTGAAGACAGTATAAGATTCATGATTAATTTGTACTGCAATTTAAAATTACGAAATAAATAAATCTAATCGTGTTTACTTCGGCGGTGTCAAAAGTGAAATATTGTTTTTTTTTTTGTTAAGTATCTTGATGGTTTATGAAAAATGCTTTTTAGTACAGATGGTGCCTTTTTTAGGCTCCAGTGCGAGAAGTGTGTCATTTTACGTCAGGTCCAAAACTTCGGAGGGCCATCTGCACTAAAAAACGTCGTACGAGACACGTGCAAAATCGAAATTCGTAACTCTTGTCTATTTAAAAAACTCTCTATCGGTCATGTTCTAAAACATCGCCACTCGTTTCGAAATTCGTGTTTTTCGCACTTGTGTCGTAATGTACTATTATGGTTGTGTTATCAGTTTCGATCAAACGATTTAACTTTACTGTTGTTTATCAAATATGTAAAGATATATGTCTAAGTAGGTCTGAAAATAATTTATTCCGACCTTAGGTCTTTAAAATAGAAAAATAGCTATTTGAGTATATTAGTTACTTAAAGCACATATACCCAAAGTCCAACAAGTAGACCTGTTTAAATTACTAACAGTCTTTCCTGTAAACAAATGGCCTTTTCAGTACCAAGTCTTTTAAGCGACCAAGTGAGTTACCAATGGTCTTTTGAGTAGACCAAAGGTTTTTTGAGTAGACCAAAGGTCTTTTGAGTAGACTAAAGGTCTTTTGAGTAGACCAAAGGTTTTTTGAGTAGACCAAAGGTCTTTTGAGTAGACCAAGTCTACGAAAAATACACGTCAAAAAGGACTAAATGCACGTGAGTTATCCTCGTAAGGCCCACCATACTATTTTCTTTAAATCTTATTTCGAACCTTGCTTTGTAAGGAATAGTGGTGAATTTCGTTTGTAAAATCAATCAAAACAAAGGAAATGCGACTTCATTGAGTTATTTAAATTTCATTGTATTGGAGTGTGCATTGTAATGTACATCGGGCCTTATGAGGTTAAACCGTTTAATTAAATTTATAGATATTATGTCTCACGAAAGTTGACCAAATGTCTTTTGAATAGATCAAAGGTTTTTTGAGTAAGCCAAAACAATACTTACAGCTTAGGTCCTCTCTCGAGGGAGAACTCGCAGTGAAACACGAGGACCTTCCGTTGGGGCCTGGGTCCCTGCACCAGGGAGAGGATCTGCGTGGGAGTATACAAGTTCTGGGCCCCGGCGATGTGGCCTCCTTCGAACTCGTATGGGTAGCGGCAGTCGATCACCTGGGAATGAAGTTTTGATTATAGAGTGCAGGTAAAAGGTTAAGAGATATTAGTGATTATAATGAAATTATATTGTCATATTATTTGTCAGCCTCCGTAGCCTAGTTGGTGACCCTGCCTACGAAGCTGGAGGTTCCGGGTTCGAATCCCGGCGAGGGCATTATTTGTGTATTTATTTATCACACATATTTGTTCCTTGGTCAATTGGTCATGGCTGTCTGTGTATTTAAGTATTTATATGTATCTATCTATTATATATATCGTCGCTTGGTACCCACATCACAAGCCTTAATTGAGCTTACCGTGGGACTAAGTCGATTTGTGTAAGATGTCCCAAGATATTTATTTATTATTATCATTATTTATTTTGTTATTAACAAATACTGGCCTAAGTATGATGCCTCATCATGCTCAGTGATCCGCAATATCCATACAAAACTTTTGCATAAAGAAATATCTTGGGACATCTTACACAAATCGACCTAGTCCCACGGTAAGCTCAATTAAGTCTTGTGATGTGGGTACCAGTATATTTAAATACATAGACAGCCATGATCAAGAAACAAATATTTGTGATAAGTACACAAATAATGCCCTCGCTGGGATTCAAACCCGGAACATGCAGTTTAGTAGGCAAGGTCACAACCGACTAGGCTACAGAGACTGAAGATTATGAATCAATATGGGTCAAAATTCTTTTCGTTGTCTTATTTTGTGTCCCTAAAAAACGTGACGCAGTGGTGATTTTTGTATGAGATGATGTTTTGTTTTCAATTTCTGATGTATGGATTAAAATCTAGCGTAAAAAAGAAATACAAGTGAATCGGATTTTTTTAATTTACTGAGTCGAGACAGCAACTAATACAACAGAGTGGTATGAAACAAGACAACGAAAAGAATTTTGACCCATATAACAAAATAATATCTTCTGACGACTTTACCCAATAAACATCAAGAAATTAACCGATAAGTCTGTGAAAAGCGTTATCTTGATAATACGCATGATGACTGGCAAGTCAAATCAGCATCCTTTTTCGAACTGTCAAAACGATTACCACTATGGAATTTTATATGAAATACTCAAAAGTGACGTCACTTTGAGTACTGCCAAATTTAATGGCCTACTCTTTTAAGTTCTTTTCAATTTATTAAATAGAAGTTCTGTACAAAAATCACTGCAAACTTAATCTTAGTAATAATTTCTTCGTGTATGTCGTGCATAATGTTAAATAATTTATTTTAACTAGTCATCATGCCTATTACAAACTGAAAGTAGGCTTAGGCGCTTACCTGTCACACTGGTGTCACATAGTCGTCGCCAGTAGTAGACAGGGCATCTTCAAGTACTTACCTTAGCAGGTACCGCTAAGAGCTCCTAGTGTCACATGCGCGTTCCCAGTAATTATTCACCTGGAAGTCGGGGATGTCATAGTGTCCCCGGAGGAGGCCAGCGAGGGTGTCACAAGAGATGCTCTTGAGGTCGGAGTGGTTCCCCCGGGTCAGAGGTAAGGCGAAGGGCTGGCTGAAGTCTCCGATTAGATCCGGGTTCACATCCGCTGTGGAAGTGATACATGATTATTAATAAAAAAAAGGATTAAAAAAATATAAGTAAGTTAGAAATAATTTGTGAGTAGCCTGATACTAAACTGAATCAAAATATTTGAACAAAAATAATTACTGTGTAAATACATACAATCCCAAAAAATCCGTTGACCATAATTACTTGATATAATTTACTTGATAATATCAACCGTCAGTTTAGTCAACTCAGTCAATTTATTTTATTTAACATATTTTTTCACAGCACACATATAATTATGTTTTTTAGGGTTCCGTAGCCAAAATGGCAAAAACGGAACCCTTATAGATTCGTCATATCCGTCTGTCACAGCCGACTCGGAAACTATAAATGCTACAGTAACGAAATTTGGTAAGAATATGTGTTGTATGAACCGCTACAGGATTATGATACTAAATTGTAAAAAAAAACATTGGGGTGGGGGCCCTCCATACATGTAACTGAGGGATAGGAAAATTTTTTTAGTTGTATATATGCGTGTGGGGTATTAATAGAAAGGTCTTTGAAAATGATATGAATGTTTATAAATCTCATTTTTATTCAAGCAAATCGTTTTCGAGATATCAGCTCTCAAAGTCTGAAAAATGAGTCCCCCCCCGCCTTTTTTTTTTATTCTACGCGATATAAAATTCTATAAAAAATATATGTTATGCACTGTTATAAACTCTATCAACGATTTTTGGTTTGATTAAATTATCTCCTATAGTTTTTGAGGTAGGTTGATTTAACTGTATTTTTTTAATAATAAATTGATAATGGTACGGAACCCTTCGCGCGCGAGTCCGACTCGCACTTGGCCAGTTTAATTTATTTAAATTTATTATTTCAAGATTTTAAGCCCGTTATTCATTACTAAACAAGCCGATAAATTAAGCTAAGTTAGGAATGAATAAGGGGGTAAGAATAAATCAAACTGAAAGTTGATGTTGCTGAAAAAGTTTGTACATTTTATAAAATAATAAAAAAAAAACTATTTTTATCAATATCGAAGACGTGATCCAGTTACGGTAAAAACAAAATATACTCACATCGGTCTAAAGCAGACATGATAGAAGCATTGTTCTCCGAGAAGCACCTCTGCAGCAGCGGTCTCACTTCCTCACATTTCCTCCTCTTACTCTCTCCCCCTTCTCCCGGCTCACTTCTCTTCTGACTTCTCTTCTGCGGAGACTCCAAAATAGACAGAAGAGACACTCTAGCTTTCGACTGAGCCGGATTAAAGCTCTTACTCCGATACAACGGTTGCTTAACATTACTTATAACATTGTTTTTAATCTGTCCGGATAACAAACTATCAAAATTGGCTACTTTTGGTGAGTTAGACTCTTCAATATCGAGGAGTTGATCATCGAATTCTGATACAAAACCACTTTCCATAGAGGTTGTGCTTTCAGATGTAAATATTCTCTTAATCGGGGTATCTTTAGTCGGTGTCTCAGAGAATTTAAGGGATTTCTTAACGGAACCGGAGCTGGAACTTTTCTTGATGACCGGGGATGGGAATTCGAAGCTGTCTTCGAAGTTTAAGGCTCTCGCTGGCCGGTTGAAGGATGTCGACTGTTCTGTATCAGCTAAAGGTGCTCCGAAGACAAAACTTCCATTAATTTTCCTGTTCGAAGGATTCCTGCCTCTAGATATGATATCTGGGCTATCTGTGGATATTATTTCGTACTTATTGCATTGATCGAAAGTGTCGTTTTCGAATTCTTCCTCTAAATCGTGGAGAGTGTCGAATTCTTGGTCCAATTCTTCTTTTTCTGGGACGAAAGTGTCAGTCTTAAAGTCTTCTTTGAATGATGGGAGAACGTCGGTGAAATCCAACTGGAAATTAAAACATATTTTTTAGATTTTTGATCAAGTATTTTCTTGTGACACAGGGCAAAAGTGAAGGCCGCAGGAGTCCGCTGGATGCGGGTGGCGCAGGACCGGTCATTGTGGCAATCTTTGGGGAAGGCTTATGTTCAACAGTGGACCGACGTCTTTCAGCTAATATGATGATGATGATGAACACAGGGCAAACCGTAGAAGCAAGTTTACGTTAGAAATTCGTGAAATCTAGGACGTAGATAGTAGATACACATGACCAAGGTACAAATATTTGTGATAAATAAATACAGCAATAATGCCCTCGCCGGGATTCAAACCCGGAACCTCCAACTTCGTAGGCAGGGTAACTACCAACCAGGCTACGGAGGCTGACAAGTAGTGTCTTGTAATTAGTAAATATTAAAATAAATCTCACCTTAGTACCCGTCCAGTTCTCCTGCTCAAACTGGAAAGGAGCCCTTGTCTCTTCTTCAAACTTATCCACATTCTTATCCATCTTAAACTGACTCCGCTCTTCAAAAATCCTGTTAATCTTCTTGAAAGACCGCTGGCTGGTCACCGGAGAATCAAACACAGGAGTATCCAGCAACTTGAAGAGGGGAGACCGGGTTAAGGATCCCAGGTCTTTCGGAGCCGGAGATGAGAACTTGGGTGAGAAGTTCTGAAGTTCTCCAAGAACTTTTCTTGGTGTCGGAGTGGTTTTGAAGTCTTTGTCATATGTTCTTGGGCTTTGGAACTTTGGAGTTAATGAGAATGAGGGCTCTATCCTGTTTTCGAATGATAGTCCTGAAATGAGACAATAATATGGTTAATAAATTACATGTATAAGTGTTTTTTGTATTTTGGGCAGCTAGATTGTAGAAAATGCTTGTACTGCAGTCATCTATCTACTTTATTTTTATTTTGCAACACATTTTTAATATCCATATGTCAAAATCATAACTATGTGTACAGTCATGTCTAATAATATGTATACATTTCGGAACATATGTCAAAGGGATAAGGATCAAAATCGTATACATATTATTAGAGCCGACCGCACACGTTGTAAAACATAATGATTATATTTCCAAGGTACACACGTATCTAAGTAATAGAACTTGGATATGTACTTTGTACAGAAATATATTTTTATGGTTGTATGATTATTTCTTCGATGTGGACTGTATTTTTTTTATAATTTAAGTTTTAAAGTTCAAAGTTTCAACGATACGAAAATAATGTGGAACTAGGTGTGGAAGGCTTATCAGCTGTACGAAACACGTACCTTTGTGATCTGCAGAAGATAGCGCAGATCTCGGCTGTAGCGGCGGGTATAGGCTCCTCACCGTTGGCTCGTTCAAACTTACCTTCGGCAAAGGTTTACCGTTAACCAGCTCCAGCGAGACGCAAAGACTCGTGCTTCCCCCAACGGATCTGCCTTCTTCGACGTTCACACACAGTTGAAAGCAAAGATTTTATACGATAATCAACTGCTCGATACGAAAGATTTGAATACTTTGAATTTACGAAAAAAGAGTACGTGCTATCGCACCGAAAGATTAATGACAACTCATTGAACGTTTTTTTTTTTTTTTTTTTTTAAAGTTCAAGGCAAGTATGTTGCCAGGCGAAATTATCTAAAACCATGGAACAATTCTAAACATTCCGCCCGCCAAAATACCATGTATTTTACGAGAGAATTATATTTTAAGCGAGAGGTATTCATAGGACACACCAGTGCATAGTGTTCTAGGTTTTTTGCTATTTAACTACACTTAGATTTAGATTTATTCTACGATATTCAAAACGATACTATTAAACTATTTTTTATTACTTAGTGATTTGGGAGTTAATTTTGTAAAGGTAAGGGACACAGCTTGACTACTGGTCGTTTAAGCTCACCTGATTCGGTACGAACTGTAACGACGCGACAAATCCCATCAGTCCCTGGATGAAGTTGGATAACTCGGCCTATTTTCCATTTCATGGGGCTACATTGCTCATTGACAATTAGCACGAGCATGCCGACGACAATGTTTTGCTGGTTGTTGAACCATTTGTGGCGTTGTTGCAATGTGTGCAAGTATTCTACTTGCCACTTGCGCCAGAAATCCTGGTGAATCTTTTGTAGCAGCTTCCATCGCTGAAGAGGACCAAGTTTCACATCGACCATATTTCCTTCCGGTAATATGGTGAGTGGTTCCAAAGTGAGGAAGTGACCAGGGGTCAACACAGACAAATCGTTAGGATCTGAACTGATAGGAGACAGAGGTCTCGAGTTTAACATTGCCTCTATCTGAGTTAAGACAGTATAGAACTCTTCAAAAGTAAGTCGCTGTGAACCGATCACACGAGAAAGGTGGGTTTTCACAGACTTCACGCCAGCCTCAGCTAACCCAGAGAAATGTGGGCTACCAGGTGGGTTAAAAACGAAGTTAATTTTCTCTGCGTGCGAAGCCTTAACCATCAAATCTTGTAGCATATTGGATGCACCGATAAAGTTTCTCCCTTGATCTGAGATTAACCTGGAGCAACGACCGCGTCGAGAAATAAAGCGACGGAGAGCTGCCAGATATGCTTCAGACGTGAGCTCGGAAACGAGTTCAAAATGTATTGCCTTGGTGGCAGTACACACGAAAACGCAAATATACGATTTGTATGTGCGTAGACCACGACCGCGAGCCATACTAATGTCAAAGGGACCCGCGTAGTCTACCGCCGAGGACGAAAAGGGTTTAATTTGATTTATTCGAAACGATGGTAAATTACCCATCATAGGAGGCGAAGCCACCTTGGGTCGAGAACGAAAGCATTTCATGCAGGATGAAATCACTGAATTTATTGCCCGTTTAGCTGATAAAATCCAAAATTCTTGGGCTAGTAAATTCTGCAAAGTTTGCAATCCAGGGTGCATAAACCGGTGATGATAATCCTGAATTATTAACGTCGTCAGCCTATGCTCACGAGGCAATAAGAGCGGATGTTTAACATCGAATGTTAAATTCCCTTTGGAAAGGCGACCGCCCACCCTTAACAACCCAAGCTCATCCAAAAATGGCGACAATTTTCGCAGAGGTTTTGGTAAAGGGTGTGGTGACTTATCTATCGACAAGCAACGAATTTCCGAGGCGAAAACTTGTTCTTGAACGTGTTTTACAAGAAAATGCATAACCCTTAGAATTTCATCAGACGATAAATTCGGTTCGATATTTTTTGAAGTTAGGTTTTGCAAGTTGTGAATATATCGAAAACAATAGGCGAGAATATGCAATATGCGCTGCAAAGACGAGAATCTATTTAAGATATTGTCTATGAACGCTACATTGGAGGCTGTGAACAGACTATAAATTTTCTGCTCATTCGAAGCGGACTGATCAGGAAGGATCTCCGATTGCGGCCATGACTCTTGAGGATTAGACAACCAGATCGGCCCCGCCCACCATAGCGGATGCTGGATTAAATCAGCTGGAAGTAAGCCGCGGGAACCGCAGTCTGCAGGGTTATCCGAACCAGCAACGTGTTTCCAACAGTCAGGGCGAACATTTTCCTGTATGTGTGTAACCCTATTGGCTACGAAGGTTTTCCACTTTGATGGACATGAACGAATCCAAGTCAGAGTGACAGTGGAATCTGACCACGCATAGATATCATCAAACATGTGAAAATCTTTCAAAGCTTCCCGAAACGAAATGACCAAGTCCGACAGTAAGACAGCAGCTAGCAACTCCAACCTCGGTACTGAGCATTTACGGAGAGGAGCCACCTTGGATTTAGCGCAGCACAGGCGCACGACAATAGAATCGTCATTCTGAACGACACGACAATAAATGACAGCACAATAACCCTTCTCCGAAGCGTCACAGAAACCGTGGAGTTGTAGTGATGTAAACGATACAATCATTCTCCTAGGAATGGACAATGAACTCAAATCCGACAGTTGTGATTTGAATTTACGCCATTCTTGAGTAATGGTGATGGGAGCTTCGGTATCCCAATCGACACCAGAGACCCACAGAAGTTGTATTAAATATTTTGCAAAGAATACAACTGGCGATAATAGACCCAGAGGATCAAAGATACGAGCGATGTCCGAGAGAATTGACCGCTTCGTACAACGACAATCATTTAACGATGTTTTAAATGTGAAATTATCTTCCAGTGGAAGCCACGACAGACCGAGAATTTTTAACGACAAATCATGAACATCTTCGAAATTATGAAGTTGCTCAGAATAAAGCTCCGAACCTGGCAAGCTTTCTAGAAATTCAGGACTATTGGAAGTCCATTTACGCAAGTGGAGCTGAGCAGACGACAAGATTTCCACCAGCTGTTTACGTAACACCAACGCATTTTCGACCGAGTCTGCACCTGATACGACGTCATCGACATACGCATCCCTTCCCAGCACTGCAGCACCATGAGGAGCACGAGACGAGAACTCCTTCGCCAACTTGGATATACACCAGAGCGCCTGATAAGGAGCACAGGAAACACCGTAAGTCACTGTGAGCAAGCGATAATCTTTCACAGGGTCATCAGCTGATGCCCGCCAGAGGATGCGCTGATAATCACAGTCTTCGAGATCGACAAGGAACTGACGGTACATCTGCTTGATGTCTCCAGTGAACACTATTGCATGCCAACGAAATCTAACTAACAAGTCGAATATATTATTTTGCAGTTTAGGGCCTGGCAGCAATGTGTCATTCAGAGATTTCCCTGCAGAATCTTTTGCACTAGCGTCATATACAGAACGAAGAGGGGTGGTGACAGAGTGGGGGCGTAAAATTCCATGATGTGGTACATAATAAAAGCGACCTTCACACGACAAAGGAGGGTCAACTTCCTCCATGTGACCAGACTCCAAATAGTCATTCATGAAATTGACATAAGCTGTCCGAAAGTGAGGAATCAATTTAAATTTCCTCTCTAGATTTAAGAAACGCTTGAGAGCAATCTCCCGAGAGTTTGAAAACCTGGGTTTGTCCTGAGGGTCGACGAAGGTTAAGGGTACTACCATCCTGCCCTCAGAATTACGATGATATGAAGTTTCCATTTGCTTTTCGCACGACAATTCCGATTTCGATAATATTACTTGTTTCGGAGACTCAACACTTTCCAACTCCCAGAAGCGCTTGATATTATTGTCCAATGAGAGACACGACACGAGAAAGCACTCCTTACTGGGACCCTTACGACCGCGAGAACGATATGTGTTAATATCAGTTGAGCATTCGCCCATCACTATCCAGCCGAAAACAGTGCTGACAGCAATAGGTTGATTTTCATTACCCTTGACAATACCAGGTTGAAGCGCTACAGCGAAAATCTTGACATTAACTAGCATGTCGATTGGTCCAGATTTATCAAAAGTTGGATCAGCAAGGTCTAAATCCTTAAGATGCCTCCAAGATGAGACATCAAGTGGTTCTGCTGGCATATCAGCACAAATTTTAGGAAGCACAAATGCTTCAAACGAAAAGCTACATGAGAAATCACCATTCGAAGGGAATATCTCACAATCAATAACTCCAACAGCATTAGTTGATGTTTGGCCGATGCCATTCACCGAGTCCAATCTATTTTTTATTGGTATTCCAAGTGCCTTTGCACATTTCAAAGTCATGAAATTGCAAGCACTGGCATTATCTATAAGCATTCGAATGGGTACCAATTTATTAAATTTATTTTTAATTAATACAATAGCTGTTGAGAACAAGGCTTGTGAATTTAAGTTTGGAACAGCCAATGTAACTTGAGTACTAGGTGAACTAGTAGGCTCCACCTCATTGCTTTTATCAAAATGTAATAAAGTATGGTGTTTGTTTTTACAAGTACCACAGGATACCAAAGATTTGCAATTTTTTACCGAATGAGATGGACGACAACAATTAATGCACAAGTTTTTCTCCTTCACCTGAGTGAATCTATCATATGGAGACAATTTTAAAAACTTTGTACACTGTTCTAATTTATGACCTGGAGCCGCACATATGGCACAGGTACTCAAAGGTGGCACGACAAATGATGATGATGATTTAGGCTTAATATTCTTTGCCGGCTTTCCAAGGTCTTCAGATATCACACCCATAGAATTTTGCAATGCTTGACCACGCTTTTCAATAAAAGAAATCAAATCATCATACAGTGGTATCTCAGCATTTGAGTGCAGTTGCAATTCGAAGGCTTCTTTTGTGGCCACATCCAACTTTGACCACAAGGAGTGGAACAACATGAAATTCTTGTCCGGCAAATCATATTTTGACAATATTTCTAAATTTTCTTTGAATGTTCGACAAACTCTATTTAATTCTGTAGGATTTTTTGACTTCACTGATTCACAGTTCAATAATTTTTCATAAAAAATGGTAGCGATAACCCTCTTTTTATCATAATAAGATTTTAAAGTGTTATATGCTATTAAATAGTTCTCATCACACAATGGATAATTTTTAATTAAATTAAATGCATGACCACTAACACTTGATAAGAGGTAATGAAATTTCTCGACAGCGGGGATGTCTTTGTTGTGAATCAAGGAGTCAAAAATCTGTATGAACGATACCCAATGTTCAATTTTGGAGTCAAAAGGTACGATATTTATTTTGGGTAATCGAACACCTACACTAACATTATTACTGGCACTATTATTTAGAATAGCAGGCTTAAGTTCTTCACTTTTTTCCGTTAAACGTAATTTAATTGATTTCACTAGTTTTTCAAACTGTGACGACACTTCTAATTCATTTGTCCTCTTACCGCTGGGTAAAGAAGCGAGTAAATCAACCTGAAAAGCATGAAAATCCTTTTCGATGTTGTTCACATCTTGTATACAATAACCCTGCAAGTCGGAATTCTGCATATATTCCAATCTAGCAAATGCATAATCGCGACCAACACGATTCTTGTCACAATTTTCCGGCTTATCACCGCCACCCATGTTTATTCGAAAGAAAGTATATTTATATTATGAATTATTAACTTTAACGAAATAAATTCTCGAACAAACGTGAGAGGAACAGGTTATTTTTAATCTGACAACTGCTATGACAGCAAAACGTCACTGACAATTACGATGCGTTCAGAAACTTTTAACTTCAACAAATTATGACAGTTGTCTGTCTATCACCATGAACGTTTTACGATACTAATGTGTAAATTTCTGAACGTGTAAACGGAACGGAAAAACGCCCTAGCCAAGTGTGTTCTATGCTTACCCTCGAATGTTTTTATTAAATTTGCAACGACTAAATTTTTACGAGAAATGATATTGAATATGCGAAAATGATACGAAATAACGCGAAAATAACCACGGGCACTTTACAAATTAATCCGGCTCGAAGGACCATAAAAATGTATGATTATTTCTTCGATGTGGACTGTATTTTTTTTATAATTTAAGTTTTAAAGTTCAAAGTTTCAACGATACGAAAATAATGTGGAACTAGGTGTGGAAGGCTTATCAGCTGTACGAAACACGTACCTTTGTGATCTGCAGAAGATAGCGCAGATCTCGGCTGTAGCGGCGGGTATAGGCTCCTCACCGTTGGCTCGTTCAAACTTACCTTCGGCAAAGGTTTACCGTTAACCAGCTCCAGCGAGACGCAAAGACTCGTGCTTCCCCCAACGGATCTGCCTTCTTCGACGTTCACACACAGTTGAAAGCAAAGATTTTATACGATAATCAACTGCTCGATACGAAAGATTTGAATACTTTGAATTTACGAAAAAAGAGTACGTGCTATCGCACCGAAAGATTAATGACAACTCATTGAACGTTTTTTTTTTTTTTTTTTTTAAAGTTCAAGGCAAGTATGTTGCCAGGCGAAATTATCTAAAACCATGGAACAATTCTAAACAATGGTTATGTTATGACACAACCTCGTAAGCCATGTAATATAATTTTTTTAGGTTCATGGGGCCGCAGCGCACGCAAATTGTTTGTTGAGATCGCGAAACGTCTGGTTGACGTAACTAAAGACCGAAGAGCTGGCGACTTCCTCGCACAACGCATCAGTATTGCGATACAGCGAGGAAATGCCGCCAGCATCCTCGGTACAATGCCACAAGGGCCAATCTTAGATATAGGTTAGGTTAAGTAGATTAGTTAGATTTAATCTAAGTACATAAATTGTAGTTTTGAAAATAAATATACTTATTCCTTATGGCTTCCGAGGTTGAGTGACACGAATTTTGAAAAAAATTTAGTTGTCACGTTTGAAGTTGGCTATGATAGCAGCTTATACTAATTTCGAAAGAAATATAAAATAATAAAATTAAATATAGAATGAGAAGGAAAAAAATAAAGTAATCTCACCGATATTAGGCGAGCAGTTCTCCTTCTGCAATCCCCTCCGCTTAGGAGGAGTCGGGGACTTGGGTGACAGGTTCAGGCTGTGTGGAGTCATCTTCAGCTTGAAGTTGCTCAGGAGGGCCTCATCTCGCCGCCGCTTGGTTGCACTGTTGCCGCTGTTGATTGTGAATGTGTCTGTGATGAGGCTGGAACGATGGAGAAATATATTTTAATTTTTGAGGTTGTTGTTGTATTCTGGCCATTTGTAGGGCAACAATCTCTCAGTATCTATTTATTGAAAACCATGAGTAGAAAGTAAGTTTTAGCAAGTAATATAGGTATATATGATATAACAGGGAAATCCAGTGATTTACATTGTTTTGACTCAGTAGTTTGGATTTTGAAATGCATTTTTCAATAAAAAAATACTGCAATATTGTTTGCATTCAGTTAATTACCTAACTAAACAGAGTTATAGATTCATCTTAAGGTGCATTCAGAGCAAACGAGCATTCCCTATTCTATCCCCCCTCTACAAAATCATTGTGTAACAATCGAATTTCATAAAGTGGGGGGATAGATTAGCGAATGCTCATTTGGTCTGAATGCACCTTTAGTGAATGCTAGTTCAAATGAATACAGAAAGTAGGTACTACATCAGAGATAAAAGGTTGTAGGTATAAAAAAAAATGTTTGTCTTCACTTATTTAAAAATACAAAATTATGTTAAATGGCTTGCAACTTATATTGCTATAAGGATAAAACAGTTCCATTTTTTACACTTTACTTATAATATTGCTATTCTACATAAAATATGGCAATAAAAAAATCCCGTTTTAGGTATTCAAATATCAACCTTAACATTTTGCAACAAAAGGTTCACTTTCCAAATACTTTTTTTTTAACAAATGTTATATGGATACTTATAATTACGTACGTAATACAATAAAGATTATTATTAAAACATTTACTGGTAAGATTAACTAATAGAATGTAAAATTCAATAGTAACATATACCTGTGGTTGCTTATACCATAAAGTCACAACCGCCATAAAAAAAAAAAAATAGCTGTCCTACCACCACGGGTGTAAATTTTAAACAAAATGTCGTAAACAATGATCTACCCTGCGCATCAGGGACCCTCTGCCATCAATATAGCCTATCAAGGGTCGTAAATAAATCGAAAAAACCAGTTCCTTACCTTCGAAACCCTTCCTCAGACAAAAGTATTGTGTTTTAATTCACAGTAAAGATAACAAAGACATCGGAACTTTTTAAGGTTATGAGAACTGCTCTAAACCGAATTTTAAGGTCAATTTCTCATGCGAACACTCGGAAACGATTGTAAGACACTATTTCACTGGTATACACGTTTTTCAGTGTCGAAAAGCTGGTTTTAATGATCTTAAAGTTTTCGTTTTCTTACTTTTTAAGAGGCAGATTATGAATCAGCTGAGCGATTCCCGTTCGCGCGCTTTAGTTTTTTTTTTGAGCTGTCAAGTTGCGTTTCGTTCGAAAACGCGTTGAAGTGCGAAGTTTTTACGGATTATATTCGTAGTGCAGACAGTTAGTCAATTAATTAATTAACATTTATTGCGAGCAAAATATTTACATACAAACTCTCATAATTAAGCATAGTTTTGAATAGGAATACTTTCTGATATGTAATGCAAATTAATAATGATTATTAGGTACCACGATTTTATCAAGTAATAATTTATTTTTTGATTGTATTACTTAGTTCAAATTTACGTACTCCAACCGATATCGTTAGAAATCTAATAATAATAATATTAAAGGATTATTGATATTAAAGGATTCATTTATAATTTATATCTAGATAAATATCATTTGCATAATCATTGCCCACTTTTATTACGTAAAAGACGTTTAAAGAAATTAGCTTTTTATTGAATTATGTGCATTACTTACAATAGATAATACGTTTAACAAGCAAATCGGTTACACGATCAATATTTATCACACAAATAGGGTTGGGGAGTCCTGCATTCATTAGTATCGGTTTTTGAATAACCGTTTTGATTTTTAACGGAAATTTTCTTGACTCTTGTAACTTTTGTACAAGTGTTTAACGATTTCTAGTGTAGGTATTTTAAGTAATAATGAATTAAAAAAATTAAGAAGAGTTAATATACGTCGTTGTGCAATAATATACGTCGGTGAGTTGTTGAGTTGAGTTGACAGTATCGACTGTCCGAGTGTTCAATTTAAAATAAATGACGTTTGTAAACGAATGAATGTATAATTTGTCGGTTGACAATGACATGTTGTGAGTGTGACCCAAAACATAACTATAAAAACTCTTAGCTAAGTCGTATCTCTGTATAGAATCGGTACTGAGATACGAGCTTTATTAGTAGGTATCTGTTAGTGAGTTTTGGTTGTCAACAGACATTAAAATATAGTTTCCCTCATCGCAGTTTCCAAAAACCTTTATTTATTATGAATTAACCGGATTAATGTTATTGAAACGGCAATTTCTTTAAGAAATGCTTTTTAACAGTATAATTGACATTGTAAGCAAACATCAACGGTTTGTCTGCTGACAGCGGGGTGGGGTCACAGACGGAGCAGGATTTCTGTCGTTGGACGACTTTTAGGCGGGTCTAAGGTGACTGCAGCGGGGTTATAAGCGGCAGCGTTTTACCTTTACAACTGAATCGTTGCTGCAAGCTTTGAGAAGCAACTATGGGTGAAAGTGATTGCCAAATATCTACTCAGCAGGATTTCTGGTCATTGGACGACTTTAAGGCGGATCTATGGTGACTGTCTGTAGCGGGGTTATAAGCGGCAGCGTTTTACCTTTACAACTGAATTTACACGTCGTTGCTGCAAGTTTTGAGAAGCAACTATAGGTGAAGTGATTGCCAAATATCTACTCAGCAGGATTTCTGGTCGTTGGACGACTTTTAGGCCTATGGTAATTGCAGGGTTATAAGCGGCAGCGTTTTACCTTTACCTACTGAATTCACGTGCAAGTCTTTTGAGACGTAACTATGGGTCACTAATTGGCAAATATCTGCGACTCACTCTTATATAATACAATTGTTTCGAAACTTGCAGGCGTAAACTCTTGAAGACATCGGTTTATTTTAATTTTATTATTTAACAACACCGCGCTAATTCTGACTCTTACGTCTAATATTGCCTATGTGATATAAATGAGTATAATGACTGTGAAGTGTGGACAAAAAGTTTGTCGTCAGAAATGGAAAGAGCTCGTGATTAACAAAATTTCATAATATATTATTGTTTTTTTTTTTGACAAACGCTTAGTTTATTCAGAGGCCCGCTAGGTACTACGCCGCTGCCGCTTATCGCGCCGCTCATCAGCGCACGCGCAGCCAATCCCAACAATAGCTGCATTCGGTGCACTTACCGTTTTCTTATCACAATGTCAAGGGTGGTTTTTTTAACGGCAAGGGGAGTTTGCGGATTCTTAACGAATTCCGTTAAAATACGGTACTAACGGAATAAATCGTCGGGGATAGTGCATACCGCGTAACTAACAAATTCAATTAGGATCAATGCGAGTGTCAATTTTTTGATATTTGAACGCTATCTGCTTTGGTAGTTACGCGGTATTACACTATTCCGAAATAATAAATGATAATGCTAATACCAAAGTCTAAAACTGCAAATAAAATAGTTATACCTACTCGATATCTCCAAAATGCGTGAATCGATTTTTTTTATCTAACTGGTATAGCGTAATCCGGCGCCGTACGAAAGTATCCGACGTCGGTAAACGAATCACAGCTGAAATGGAGATGGGCAGGACACTTGGCGAGAAGCGATGGGCGGTGAACGAAGCAGGTTACTGAATGGTGGCCAGGGTGGTCAAGATCTGCTGGGAGACCACCGACAAGATGGTCCGACATCTGCCGAACCTCAACAAAGCAGTGGATGCGACTAGCACAGGACCGAGGAAAGTGGCGAAATAAAGAGGCCTGTACCCAGCAGTGGGTGGACACGGGCTGAATAGTAGTTGAATTATGTCGTGATTCCATCAAATTTTAAATAACTTCCCACGTTTATCTAAAAAACTGATTAAACCAAATTAGAAATCAATAGCCTATCCTATTAAAAAATGTCAATGCAAACCTAAAACCTTTAATTCCAAATTTAAATGTTATTCAAATCGAAGTACGTTACTTTGTCGTTAGAATCAAGTGCATCCACCGTTTAACTATAACGCACTAAGTGACAATTGAACTCGAATAGAATTTCAACCTTATTACAAAACAATAGGGTTTAACATTGTATGTAAACTGTTGTGGCTTACGTAGAAACATGCGCGTGAGCACTTTGACGGTTGCATTGATACTTGTTGCGCCAGTCCCTTTGATGAGCTATATTTAATATCACAACCACTTTTAAGAGAACTTTATTCTTTATCAACAACAACCATGTAAAGAAAGATATAGTTACTTGCTTTGAAAGAAATACTTCAGAAACAGTAGGTACAATATTTATTATATTGATTTTCGTGCCGTGCCGTGCGGTGACGGCAGTAAGAATACATTTGCCACCACCCCAACTCCTCCTGCGGGTGTCGTAAGAGTCGGCTAAGGGATTGAAGTGTCAATGACCATTCTACAAGATTGATGATGCAGCGTCATCATAGTGGACACATTAGTGCGATCGCCGATCCGCTTGCCCAGCGTGGCGATTATGGGCATTTACCTGATAATGCGTCTATACGCATAGTTAATAGGAGAGGCCTACATCCAGCAGTGGACTAACATAGGCTGATGATGATGATGATTTTGTACAACGTGGTACAAATTTCAAACTCCAAATAAGCAGGATTTTGCCGCGATCCCATGATTAATAAGGGTATAAGCATTATAAATCTATTCGTGGTCGCAACCGTTTACCAATAACGGCAAAAATGACAGATTCGAATACCACATGTGGTAAACCAAATATAGATTCAAGGTTGTAGGAAGGATATCGGCTCAAATGTTGCGTGGCTTCCTGTTTTTACCGACTTTTAAGCACCTGCAGATCTAAAATTAACTACTGGCTTAAACTACGTGAATAACAGTCAAATCTGTATTTTGTAAACTGGCAGAAATATCGCTTGGTTTATTTATTTCCAATTGAATAAAACAAAAGTTATCCACTCGGCGGTCGAAATTTTACTTCGGCTATGTATTTTTCTTTTATAATTCTTTCTTTATTTGTATGGACTATAGCTAATTCAACTAACAATGCTTAATTGAAGATATACAAAAAAAAACCAGGATTATGAAGTATATTTAATTGCGTTTGTTATATACTGAGCAAAGCTATGGCTATGTTAAGATTTTATTACATAGGGTTCTAGACCGGGGAACATAGTTGTACAATTGTCTCATTTCAAAATTTGTAAATGAATTCCTTAACTTTAGGTATTTCCACCGAAAAATGCCCATAGGCCCATTATCTGCAGCACTTATACCAGTGTAAGCAATTTATTAAAATTCGATTTTACACTTTTTAAAACTTTAAAATCTTCTACAACAACCATTAATCAGAAATAAATGAAACTAATTTGTGTAAAAGAAATTCTACAAAAACTAAAGCACGATTAAATCAAACCCAGTAATCGAGCCAAAACGCAATCAGATATAACACTGGGGAGGCGAAAATCGATCGAAAAACCGTTACTGGTTGCAACGGTAATGCTTCGCCCAACCCTAGTGCAACAGTCGATCCTTATGGAGTAAAAAATGTTGGGTAATTATTGCGTTGAGTGTCTTACAGGCACTGATAATATTTTCAATGAAAACCCCTGAACACACAAATTTAGAGATTAAATAAATATTTGCACTCTTTTACGTATTATGTGAAGCGCTATGCAATAAAAAGAAAAGTATACTTTAGATAACTGACATCATCTAATTAAGAACCTATAAATATGATAATCAGGGTACAAAAAAATCGTGAATAGAATTTTAAACAGATACGCAAGCAATTATTGATATCTACTGCAATAAATAAGCAAAACAATTGGCCGACCAATTTTAAAGACCATAAATTTAAAAAAACTATAATTCTAATCTACGCGAAACCCCGCAAAGGTCGACGTCCGAAAAAAAAGAAAATAGGGCAGAACGTAACGCCTTCGTCTCAAGACGCAAAGGTGCGATCGGCAGCTGTTACAGCTGCGTTCAGATTGAAAATTCACTTGTCGCGTAATCTATGGTATTGTTAGTTTGTAATGTTGGCAGATGTGGGAGCACGCGCCGTTACCTATGACCTGATAACGGAAGTCATTGTTGATTTGACGTCTTTTCTTTTGGTACCGTAAGAAATATGCGTTTGGATACTGCAAGTCTGAGGGGTTGGGGACAACGAGTTTTGGATATCATAACAATGAAAGTGACAGCCACAGAAATTGGCAACATATAGTCTGAGAAACCAATCTCTTAATAAAAAATGCGCGAATTATTATGGGCGGTCTACCCCGAGAGCTTACTTTTTTTAATTTAGATACGTACATATTTTTTGAATACTTTTTTTATACGGACATGTTAATATCGCCTTTTTTACTTGCAACTTGTGTTTGTTTGACTATATGTAACAAGAGCTATTGCAAAGTTTAGTTCAATTCACCTAGTGAATCAAACCACATAATTTGCTAGCCAGTCACTGGCTTTAACTAATTCGCAATTATAACAGTTACTAAAGTTCTAATATAACTTCAATGACCGTTATTTCAATAGCAGATGATTTCAAATAAGGAAGGAAACTCATTGCGCATCAAAAGTCAGCATCTTTAACAATAAACTGTATAAACACACATCAGGTCAAAGGTCTTATCAACGGTCTTCGTATTTTGCGCCATATTCACAACGCTATAAAGCGTATTTTCAATGCACATTAAGTTTTTTTTTTCAATACAGCATGAAAACTAGTTAACAAAATCTTAAAGACGTTTTCCATAAAGTTAAATTTCGAATATCTTAAAATCGAAAGGCACCATAGACAATTTAATTTTATTTGTATCTTGGCGCGTGCGGGGGTGGCACATCTGCCAACTTAACAATAAGAAACAAGTGCATCCGATGCAGCTGCAGATTACTGATCTGTGCTTGATCCGAAGTTATAATAACATTACATGGAGGGCTAGAAAGAATATTGTACAAAGAAAAGACCATACGAAGTCACCCCTCATGAAATTTTCTTAAGAAATTGAAATAAATCGATGTTTTCAACAGAAAGGCCGTTGAACCCCATGATGTATATAGATAATTTTTGACATCTTTGCCGCTTAGATAATTCTGTTAGAATTCGTGTTCAAGCGAATTTGTTTACATAGATCACGTTATATAGAAATTTACAAACTACGGAAGTAGGTTTGTAAGTCCGTAAGTAAAAAGTTTTTTTTAAGCCAATGGTAATACCAGTACCGCAATTGAAAGCGAAAAAATGGAAGCGGAAGAGCACGTGCGCTCCATACAAATAATAGATCACGCATCCGATTCACTTTCATTGAATGTATGAAAGAGTTGTATGACAACAATGGTAAACGGTGACACTTGGTTATTGACACTTTTGTTAGATAATTATATTAGTTAGGCGTTATACAAGTACTAGTACGCATACAAATTTACCTAGTAAATTAACCAATATACTTACGAGTACAATACTTACATAAAAAAGAAAAAAAATTGAGGCAAGGCAAGTACTTTAGTAGAAATGAATACGCGGGATTTTATATAAAAAAAAAACCAAAAACAAACACAACTGGAGCGGCGAGCATGATAAAGTACCCAGTATTGAACATCTTATTGTTTCAACAGATTTCCGAACGAAACCAAAAACAAGCCCGCCGAAAGTTTTTTTTTTTAACTCATCCCCATGCAGGACCGTTAACGATCGATACCCGCCATTGTGCATTGTTCTCTATTCAAAATCGAGGGTGCATTATGGTATTATGACCTATTGACTATCTGTGGTACTCGACCAAGTTACATTTGCGTTCACGAACGATATTATCTTTAGAAGTGCTTATAGTTTTTGTTTGAAGTTTGATACTGTTGGTATTTTTGTAGGTGTGGGTAAGTTGGTTTTATTGAACAAGTTGCGTTGATTGCGCTGACCATTAATTTATTATGATTTTTTTTAGTACAATATTGTGGTTGATTGGACATACTTAAATCAGTTTTAATAAAATCCTTTTTCAATTAATGTATTGATACATGTTTACAATTGTAGGTACTTTATATTATAAACACAATTAAGTTTGATAGTAATCTTTAATAACCGGACACAAGATATAAACATAAGTAATTTAGTAGGCGGAAATCTTCGTAGTTCTGGTCACAACTTGCTGTAAGGGGTAACGAAAGCAAGCCAAGCTTGAATCCTGCGGTCGCCCACGACATCCGTTCCTCAATGGATGAGTTACTACCACAAACCGACGTAAGTAACACGACTTTACAAAGGACATAAGCCCTTTTATAAACTAGCATTTAAGATCCATTCAATTTTTAAATAGGTTCTTTATAGGGTTGAATTGTCTTTGTGTAATGGAAATCGGATGTCAATCAAAATTGTGACCAAATCAAAACAGATATTTCACCTAACTTCAAAGATATTCAAAAGGGTATTTTTTATGGGTACCGCTACCATACCCGAACTCAAGTACCATGTACTTAAAAACCCTTGTTACCGGAAACTCGAAATCACCTGACGTTTCCAAGAATGCGCGTGTGGCCCTATCCTAAACCATAGACAAACACCATCCAGAATCCCGAACGAATTTTCAAATCGGTTCCATTCCAAAGCCAACTTAACATTGCTGCTATATAAGAGTTCTAAATTTAAATAAGTATGAAAGAACCTGAGTTCTAAATTTTCTCGTCGTCGAGTTAAGTTTGCGTTCCATTTTTAAAACTCTTCTAACACGTGTAGGTTTTTTATAGTGAACAGTTCAAGGGCATTGATTAGAGGCTTTTTTCCTTTTTTTTATCAACGTCTAGTCTGGTTACTGTTATTTTTCAGCTGTTCTTATCGTTATAACCAGTAATGCTCGTTAAAAGATCTCTTCCAGATAACTTATACGTTAGTCTGTTATAATAACATGAAACATAAATTCGGTCGTTGTATGCTGCATCAAAAACGTACTTATTCATGCAATCCAGATGTTTAGACTATTAATAACATAAGTAGTGTTTTATCACACGCAAAGCGCTTCCGAGCTAAACGCCATATTGTATGTATGAAATATGTATGTATGAGACCTCCCACTCGCGCCCTCACGCGTGGAGAAAACATATGGCGTACGCAATGGAACATGAAATTTTGCATGTTAACTCAAATATTGGCTTACATTCAACGGTTTTGAAGCCACACAAAGTTACTAATTAGAAATAAAAATCGAAGGGAGAAAATTACTAAAGCCTTTCAGCAAGCAAGCATTGAATTGGCTAATGTCCTAGTATGATTGGTGCGAGATTAAGTCGCTGCGAGATAAGACTTTCCGTGTTTTACTAAGTATGATAAATTTTGTATATTTCTAATGTAGGTACTGCTGTTGACGCCCAAAATAAAAAAATAAGAGGGTCGGATAACCTATGTTCCCGCGAGATACTGGCGCTTTAATCATGTGCTAATCCTAACATCGAATTTCGAGAATTTCGGGGATTTGTCTCTGTCACTCTAAAGAAGGCGACATTAGAGTGACAGAGAAAAATCCCTGAAACGTACGGTATTCAAAGGGACACAGGACACAGATCATTCACTCTGCGATCGAAATCTTATTTTTTCTACTTCTATTGATGTAACAGAGTATTTTCAAAATTGTATTATACAAACGGAACCAAATGACAGGCCACAGATGAAAAAGCCATAAACAAGATAAATTCGTTCCCATTGTCCGAGCTGACCGGAAAGGATAAGGCGTTGATGCCACATCCGGCAAGTAATTGAGAACATGACTGGCTGAATACAGCTTCTGCATTAAGCAAGAACATAATTACTGGACTGGAAAAGCGTCACTGAAAAGAAAAACACGGAATCCCGAATTAACTTAATGTGTCTTTTTTGGTGGGCGGAATGTCAATATAATGTTAATGAGACTGCGAGGTGCAACATTGTAACATGGATTTGTATTTAATGTCATGTCTGCCTTTTCAAGAACTCGTAAAACTTGTAATCATGAGTTTCAGAAAATTGCAAGTAATAACAATTACTATTTGCCGAATTTGTTTTTTAAAGTAAAAAAGTAACTATACCATAGAGCTTACCAATAACCTTTTTTTTTTTCTTAAACTTAGACCTTGAAAGCCGTTAAGACAGTTAAGAGATGATTAGCCGCAAAAACGGCCATAACTCACGCGATAAAAAACCTTTTGCAATTTTGCCGCCTTTTTCAATTGACAACCGCCATTTTGGCATCCGTCCAGAAACAGGATGCTCTCGAGACTCTTTGACTAATGTTTTAATTATTACTGGCTGAATGGAATGGCATCCTCGAAATTTGGCCAGCTTTCGTGACGCCTTATGTCGATTACGGACAAGGTTATTTGAGCAAGTGATTGCAAAAAATGCATTGAATGTGACCATTTCTCAGATTTTCGAGTTGATACTCATAGAGTTCGGAATGATTTTATGTTTACTACAAGACAGGACGTAATTATCGTCGTAATTCGATAATTTGATCATTCTGAAATTCTTACTTGGATAAAACAGTTTCTCACTATGATACTATAAAAAAAAGTTTTTTACTACATTAATAATGAGGTGTTAAAGCACTTTAAATACAAATAAAATCGAATCTATAAAAATGAAATATGTTATTTTGTTTTGTGGCGTAAATTAAACGATCTGTCACCCATTTCGTTTATCTTGTCTATGGCATTGACAGCTTCCTTGGCCTAAATGTCAATTGACTAAATGGGTCAGTATATCCGCTTATCAGTTGAATTTATTAGATCATAGGCCATCAACAGAACTTAGACGTTACTCATACTTAGGTAACCGAAGTTTAAATTATTGCCACTGGAATTTACATTTTTTATAGTAACTGTGGCGACGCTTCGACGTTTTAAAGTATTGTAAAAGCTTTTATTTATGATATTTCGTCGGCTGACAAGCGAAACTCACTAAAAACTGTCACTACTCTTAGCAACCTCTTAGGTTAGTATTAAATCAGAATTGTGATAGGAGCTATATTTAGATAGCTATATAAGTAGGTATTTGTTACTTAGTGAGTTTTGCTTGTCAGCCGACGATTTATTCATTTCAGAATATACACATTGTGACATAAATAACATTAGATTAAATTATAAGCTAAGAAACCCTAAAAACGTTGTAACTACTACAACTCAATAAATATACTAAAATTATTAGTGAAATTTAATAATATTATTCTTCAGAAATATTAGTGTTTTTTAATAGTTTTCAGACTCGTACTAAACAGAATATTATTCATATCCAGTTAAGTTGAATGGAAACTACACAGCAGTTTCTTTTTATATTTCCAAGACACTCGTTTTCAGTTGAGGCCAGTACTATTCTAAAGACTTGCGTAACTACAGTTTATTTATAAAAAGAAATAACTTAGTACGAACTAGTGAACTTTGCACTGCGACCTAATTTTGCAGTTTAGCGATAAAACTAATCAATCATTCTTAGTGCCCCAGTTAATAAAAAGTATACAATAAGATCATTGTAAGCTTTTAAAAATATTTCCGGTTTTTATGCTAGTATAGATAGACATTCCTATGCATATTGACATATCTAATCATTATTACACCCGAATGAAAAAAAATTAAACCTACACTCCTTTAATTATTTAACTATGTACAAGTACTATATTATAATAAATAATAATGCTATTCCAAAATTAAACAGTAGGCTTATAATGTTATTTTATTATTTTTATTTCAATTTTTTATCCTTTGGTGGCAGGAATGTAACATGGCCCTAAAATTTTATAAAGTATTCAATATAAACCTCCCTTTGAAGTCTTAATAGATATTTAAAAAACCTCTTACGTTAAATCCTAAACTTAAACAAGTGACATTCTATTTATATTCATCTTGACAAATTAACAACATCCATGATACTGCAAATCCTACTTACGAATATGAACTTTATTGTTTTAAAAATATAGTCCAATATCCTGGAACATATAGCACTAGAGGGTGCGAGTCATAGCTTTGTCTTACTCATTGCACATAGATGGGAAAGAGACGGGCACCACTCAAAACCGTTAGTGACGTCACCGCTGAAAGGACTTAGTTTTAAACTTAGAACGCGACCGTTTGAGTTTACAGTTTGAAAATGGAATGTTTTGGCTCAATGTTATGAGTTATGACTGAGGCTAGCTTGACAAAGCTATGTTGTTTAAATTAAGAATACAAGGTAATAAATAATAATTACAATACGGTACCTAGGATAACAGTAAATTCAAATTTGAAGATTAATCGTAAAATAGTTGGTCTTAGTGTTAATTTTGTGTAAATACTTATGTTATCATAAGAACTAGTTCAAATAAGTTTTTAAGCTAGCATGGTCAATAACATAAGCCGTGTGGTGACGGCAGTAAGAATACATTTGTCACCACCCCAACTCCTCCTGCGGGTGTCGTAAGAGTCGACTAAGGGATTGCAGTGTCACTGACCACTATTTGATAAAAGATTGATGATGGGCAGCAGCGTCATCATAGTGGACACATTACTGCGATCGCCAATCCGCTTGCCCAGCGTGGCGATTATGGGCATTTACCTCCTAATGCGTCTATGCGCATAGTTAATAGGTGAGGCCTACGTCCAGCAGTGGACTATCATAGGCTGATGAGTGATGATGTATGGTCAATAACATAGTATGACTTAAACTTAAAACCAGATATATACCATGTAAACTGAAATTATAGAGCATTCGATATTTCGGCAGTTTTACAAATGCCATCGAGTGCTGAATAATTTCAATTTACATGGAAAGTAAGTCCACCCATTAAATAGCAGTGTTTGTACTGCTGCGTTTCGGTTTGGGGGTAAGATAGCCGGTGTAATTACTGGCATAGATAGAGGCAATCCATCTAAGTCCTCAGGGTAGGCAGCGCATAGACGATTTTTTGATCGCAATGTCCATGGGCCTCAGTTCCTGCTTTTCATCAGGTGGGCTGAGAGCTCAGTTGTCTACCTTCGTCACTTAGAGTCATACTAATAGTTCAAATTAATTCGAAACCATATTTTGCATTCTACGCGTATAATTATAAGAACTCTACCTAGAATCACTTGTTACGATAATATATTATGCAAATATCTTTACATAACATAAATTAAAACCAGTTTAGAACTTTAGATATATCACAAATGATAAAATATGTAAATAGCAAACGTCTTTCTCACGGTCCACACATACTTGTTTATTTATATATTATGTTGAGTTCGAAGAAATAGCATATGATACCCATAGCCTCATAACAATAAAATATACTAAGTATAGTTTTTAAAGTATCATACGATCGTCTATCAACGTAGCGATCAACGTAGCGTCTAGCTTTGTACAGTCGACGTCAAAGATATCGTTACGGTTTAGGTGCCAAAAATATATTTACACGACTTTATAGCCTTGACATTAAGGTCGTGTAAATATATTTTTGGCACTTAAACCGTAATGATATCCTTGACGTCGACTGTACTATACTGAACTGTATATTTACTTCATTTGTAATGCCAATGACGTTTAAATAAATATGTATTATATTTATATAAATCTAAAGGAAAGTACCTTAACGTAACTTTTTGGGACGTCCTATACAGTGTGTCCCAGGGATGATATACTCCGACGTATTAACATTATTATGATTAAAAAACTAATTGAACAGAAAGATAAATTTGGACGTTTCTGTAACTCGAAGGAAAAGGTTCTTGCACTAAATCTGTCAACCAATTGAAGACTAGAACTATGTCAAAATGACAAGTAGGTAAAGATTTCTTACTATTTGATTTATAGCGTTACTTAGACATAGTTCCTTAGGCACTGGTCTCACCGCGAGCTACTAAGCTATGAACTATGGGCTCTTTTATTAACACGGGAGTGCGTATCTTTTGTTCGTGTTTATAGCTCATAGTTCATAGCTTAGTAGCTCGCGGTGAGACCAGTGCCTTAGGCCGTGGTCTCCTATTTTATGCTGTACGCGGCGTCTGACGTTAGCGTCAACGTTCAATTCCGCTCCTATCGACGTCTGAATGCAACGCACAGCGTCAGCGGTCAATACGTTCGCCTCAAAGAAGGGCGTAACTTAACAGTAGATCCGACTGCATCACTATCTTTTTCCCAACATTTATGCATATTAATATTGTTTTTATGATTTTTTTCACTTTTGTCATACAGTGCATTGAAAGATTTACTAAATTCTATGAATAACACGCCTTTTTCTTTATTAAACTTCGACATTTTGTTTGACGCGAGAGACGACGTTCACGCTGCAATGATCCGAAATGACTAGAGACGCGGCGCAGAACATTTAGACGCCGCGTGCGACGACACGACGCCGATGTCCGCGTGTGAAATAGACCACAACAGTACATCTCTATACTGAGCATTCAGACGCCGCGTTCGGCATGACGAGACGCCGCGTACGGCGTGAAATAGGAGACCACGGCCTTAGTGTTCTAAAATCATGTCAAAGTAACATGCTATAAATGAATGAAACAGTAAGAAATCTTTCGCTCTAGTGGCCTAGGATTCTGATTGGTTAAATGTACCTACTAAGGACATTTGCTTTAAAACTGTTTACATACACATTTTAATAATATTATTAATAATTATAACAACACAGGACGACGATTACGTAATCTAAACAAAACACGAGCGACCGTTATTTTTTATCGCCGCTGAAACAATTATAAATATGGCGAACCTTGCTGATAGTCAACGGTCAAAATCGAATATGGAATGAGCAATATGTAGGTCATTGGTGAGTTTGGTGACGAAACCTTTATGTACCTATAAAAATCCAGTCTTTTCGCTAATAGTCGCGATAATGTCGGACAATCCCTGATAAGGGAGGCTAATTTAAAAAAAAATAGGGCGAAGTGTTGAATGTACACATAGGAAATTTTTTTAAGACGCATTTTTTTACTGACGGAGACTTTTGAACCGAACTATATAGTATCTATTGGTGTGCTAATGTCTAGTAGACGAAAATAAATAATTAATAAAATAAAACTTTGGTTTTAAGACTATGGAACGTGCGTGTAGCTGACAAACTTTTTAAATTTTACTGTAAACTTTTTAATTTTCTTAAGCACAGATGCGACTTATACACGTAGATATACTGCCAGAAAAAAAAAGTAGGACATGCAAATACAGAATAGATATTCTAAATTAATATCAACTTCATAAAGTATTTACCAGATGGAATGGAAGTAAAATATAGCGAATTTTACTAGAATCAACGTTGATACAAATATAATGAAAGACGAGCTGTCTAATGAGTTATTAAAAACTTTTTTGCTGTTTAAAAAAGTATGCAAAAAAATGCTAATTACTTCGTCCGTGAGAAACTTAAAAAAAAGCGTCTAACCTGCTAGAAAGTCTATTGTCGTTGCCTTCCTTAAAAAGGGTGGCTTATTGTCTATTCCAGGGTCTATTGTTACGGAATCTTGTCTATGACAATACGATCTAGTTCAGTTCAACGTTTTGTTTCTGCTTTGCATATTTTTTGTGCAATGTTTTTTTGCAAATTAAACCATAGATCAGGATAGTTTGTCTTGAAATAATAATTGTACATATTTGTGTTTATTATTCGTCTATATTGTGTGTGTTAAGGCGGATTTAGACCAAACGAATGCTCATTCTATCCCCCATTCTACGAAATTCGTTCGTTACACAAAACGTGATTCGTCGAAATTCGTAGATTTCGTAGTGGGGGATAGAATAAGCCAATGCTCGTTTGGTCTAAATGCGCCTTTAGAGTGTACGTTCAGATATTTTTGAGCACCGTAGCTTCGGTATATCTGGCGACCTTCTCAGAAAAGGACAAACATAACCCTCCTAGTAAAACAAAGCCCTGTTTATTGCCAACATCCTGCGATAAAGTTAGAGAGGTCAACGACCGTTAATTTGTGCTTTTGAGTCAACATTCAAATAGGCTTAGACGTTTTTTTTACAGATAAGGAGTTTTGGGATTCTAGACGCGGCGCGCTGAGCAACGTTTTTTTTTAAACCGTCATCATTTCGTAATCTTTTCTGTAAGCGTTTTATAAGTAAAATATACATATGTATTTTGTATCTACTATCTTAGAATCAACAAATGACACGAGTGACGGTTAAGGGCCTCTTTTAACGAGTCCCGAATAAAATATATATGTCAGGTAATTGTTAGCTGTATTTTTCATAGGTACTTAAAGGGAAAAGGATATTTTTTTATCTGGCGGATTTATTTATCTAGGGATTGTGACAATAAAAAAAGCTGTAAGTTATTAAAAAAACATAATTATTAAGAACTATGTAAATTTAATTTTTCATTTGCTTTTTCTCAATTTCGTGTTAACTTATACTAAGTGGCGATGGCGCCAGTTTAATTAACTCAACCAGGAAGACGAACTCATTATGAAATAGAAGATGTTGTCGCTATATATCGCCGGACCCACTAAAAATAAAGCTCGTAACATCTTTCTGATTCAATGCTTACATACGACATTGCTAAGAGTATACGAGACAACGACAGTATTAAGAGACAAATCAAACTATTTTTAAACCACAAGTTATTGAATAAACATATTTTTCAATTCTATTCTTTTCTATACTTAGCTTGGTCGTGGCTTTCCGCGGAACGATTTAATGCAAAACTAAATTATTGGTGTTATCACAAATATGTCAGCTTATTTTTTTTTATGATTGTGCATTTCCACGATACTCGATAAGTATAGAAAGCTCCCTATTACATTGTTTACATTGATAAACTGACAGCTGTCTAAAATTAGATCGAAAAAAAAAACATCTGTCCGAAGATCTTGGACAACCCTAATCTTATTCTAACCCAGCTTCCTGGGAAGCTCTGACCATAGAGAGAAACAATTTCGCGCCTTTAATTTATTGCCAATAAAATTCACGCAAACTTCAACCTTAAGTTTAAGAAAATAAGAGCAGCAAGTTTGTTTTTAATGCCCCTAAAATTGCACAATGCGATGCGGAAGCTTGAGAAAAAAATAACAATAGACAAATCAGATGATACAGATTCGAAATTCGCACGGGAAAGGTCGTGACCCCGGCTGAAAAACGCAAGCTGTCTATGGATCGGGTTTGAGTTCCCGCGCTCTGCGGCAGAAAAAATCAAAACGTCAATCAATATTTTGATGCAGAGAAATTCAATTGAAGATTATTTGACAAACATTCTATTTAACATTTGTAAATCATATAAAATAAAGGATACATTCTAAAAATAGTAACCTAAATCAACTATATGACAGATATACATTCGCCATCAGACATATAGGAGCTACCACGGTGCTCAATAATATCTGACTGAACATGGACTAACGCCATAACAATATAGGTCTGGTCCGACTGTAACTACCTATTTCTAATTTTCACAGACTTATTTCAAAACCGATTTACTTTAGTTATTATCATGAGTTCCATCGCATATGTTAATGTAAAAAGTATATTTTCCTCACATTCAAAACGCAACAAAATGAAGTTCAATATGTTACAAAATGCAATACAATGGAGTCTTAACTAAAATGTAGCTGTTACATCACTTTTTAACACTCGTCTCGTATTTGACACTAAAAAGTAGTTATTAAAAAAGTAAACGACGGCTTTCGAAATTCAAATCCCGTTCCTATTTCAAACTCCAACGTCTTAACGGCTTCCTTCGGAGGTTCGAGATTTGAATTCGTAGGGCCTTCACGGATGATTTTAATGCGATTTTAACACCAGTTATTTGCTTTTTAATTACATTTCAACCGAAATCGGTAAAACTATCCCAATATATTATAAACATTTTAACATGGCTTTATCAAATTATCTATTAAATCGTAGACAATAGTTCCAAGTCCTCAGTGTTTTTTTTTTCTAGATTAGAATGCAACAGATATTTGACAAAAGTTGTATTCTTAAAAAACGCCTAAAATAATATAAATCAAAATATACTTATCCAAAAATTACAAATGTGTGTGTTCCTTAGCTATTTTATAAAAAATATAAATAACATTATCTAGGTCTTTTACCAAATAATAAATATATATACTGAATATAAGGACCTTCTACAAACCAGAAGAAATACATCTCTTCCGTTTATTTTAAACTCGCGCAACAGAGAAGGATTAGAAAGAGATAGCGGACGACCGTTGAAGCCTGTTCCATAGAGCAGGTTGTTTTTTTCTAAGACACTGATTTTGTACTAGTCCTTTTCCCATATTCTTTTTTTAAAACGTGTTTAGACGTTACGCTGGCATTCAAATGAGGCGTTTGCCCATCAGGAGTTCTTAAAAAAGTGAGTAGATAAAACGTTATGCGTCCTGGCTAGTATGTCGCCATGATAGGAATGTATAATTATTTTGTTTTAGTAGAATTTAATGTCATAATCAATACGCTAAAGTTATTATTTTATTTTAAAATGACATATCTATAACATGATTTCTACACGATTTGGTTTGGAACCAATTTAACAAGCCAAAATTGGTAGTAATTTTAATCTTTCTTGTTTTTTTTTATTTGCACCAAGAGATTGGAAACATTGCGTCAACGGAAAAAGATTTCAGAAAAGAAAATCGTATAAGCCCAGTATTTATGATTTTTTTGGACTCACAGATCAAAAGTTAGGCATTTTTTTTATTTGAAGCGAAACCGGGAAAATATTGACTGAGATCCTTATTCTTTTTAGAAGACCTATTTAATTATTATACCCCACTCTAATAGGAGTACAGCAAAATAAAAAAACATCCCCACTTTACGTGTAGACCCGAAAATAAATATTTTTTATTCTACCATTTTGTGGCCCAACATGCTCTTGGCCGGTTTTTTCACCTGTTACTATGGGTATATTGAGAATGCCTATGATGTAATCGGAAGTGACGTCACATACCATAAAGCCGAACGTGAGTCGTTTTGACGACTCTGTAAGGTAATTTATTTGACAAGAATTTCTTTGAAGCATCCGCATAGAATAAAAATAGAAATTGGTAACGTGCCGTATGTTTTTGAGATTGAGATTACCACAATGACCGGTCCTGTGCCACCCGCATCCAGCGGACTCCTGCGACCTTCACCAGGTCATCAGTCCACCTTATGAGGGGCCTACCCACGCTGCGCCTTCCTTAGTCCAAATACTATTTGTTTTTATAGCAAAGCCAAGAGTCCAAGACCTATTTCCCTGTTTTGTGTCAAGGTTACTGATTAAAATAATTGACGGAAGTCGCCATATTGGGCAAAGGAAGTACGAGTAATGAAAGTAATAGTGGTTATAAATTCTGTGCCTTCACTCTTCGAACTCTAGAGAGTAAAAGTTTTGTAAGTTTTTACATCACAAATAATTGTCGAGAGAATGGATATTTTTAACAGACCTTCCTTTAAGACCTCGTGCAGGGTCCGCCCAGATAGCTACCACCGTCTTACCCGTTAACCTGCCGCTAAATAGCAGTGTTTGCACTGCTGTGTTTCGGTTTGGGGGTAAGATAGCCGGTGTAATTGCATAGGCGATTTTTATCACTATATCCTTGGGCCTCAGTTCCTGCTTTCCATCAGGTGGGCTGAGAGCTCAGTTGTCTACTTTCGTCACATAAAAAAACAATATATTTTTAACAGACTTCAAAAAGTAGAAGAAAAAAAACTAAATATAATGCATGTGTCAATGTGCCTGAAGAGCTTTTCCATTTAAATAACGTGGCATAAACTAAAACAATCTTATCAAATAAATAAAACTCAATCCATCAGGCTATCATCAGATCTTACACAACTAGACTATGAACATTACAACATAAAGTACCTAAGAACAAAAAACCACAGATTATAAAAAGCTTGAACAGGCTTCATTGAGCCGTTATCTTGCGTCTCATCTTCCGTCCCTCTTGTGCACATTCCTTGTTATGTCATAAGGATGTTTTAATATACGGTTTTAAATGGCTGATAAGTTTTTAAGGGATATTGACATTTTATGGGTAATTTACTGAGATTTATGATCATTTCTCAAAAACTTTATACAATTAATTACCAGTTTGTCTTTTTCTATGCTGATAATTTAGTAACTCTATCCACGATGTTTTGTCGTCTAAAAATTCTAAAATACACGATTTTGCCCGTGTATGATTCTGAAAAATAAACCAAGTTGAATGAAGCCACAGAAATATTTGTTTGTTTTTTTAAACGTAACGCGAGTCTTCGATATAGACAACAATTTTAATATCTTCTACTTTTACCTTCTAAAGGTGCATTCAGAACAAGCATTCGCTATTCTAACCCCCTACTCTACGAAATTCGATCGTTACACAAAACTTGATTCGTTGATTTCGTAGAGTGGGGGATAGAATAGCGAATGCTCGTTTGGTCTGAATGCACCTTTATCTAAACCAACTTTAATAGCTGAAGCAGATTTTCATTCTAAACGTGTAGACTAAAAATAAAGATCCTGCAATGATCCAGCGACCACAGAATAGATACGGACGCCATAGACAAAAGGCTTTTTTTTTAGGTCCTTTATAGAGCCGCCTCACGACTCGACTCCCACTCTGATGCCCTCTATTATGGGAGATTACGTGATTGCTAAGGGACTGGTTAGGGCTGTCAGTTGCTGGGATCGGAACCGGTTTTTTAAAAAAATAGCCCAATATTTTTGTATGTTTTACACTCTTTACTAGCGACCCGCCCCGGCTGCGCACGGGTACTATACCTAAATAAAAACCTTCCTCTTGAATTACTCTACCTATATAAAAAAAATCTCATTAAAATCCGTCGCGTAGTTTTAAAGATTTAAGCGTACAAAGGGACATAGGGACAGAATTTTTGACTTTATTTTATACTATGTTGATGTATTCAGTACTCGTGTTCTTAAAATTAATCAAATAACAAAGTATTTATAAACCGAAGAACGAAAGAAGAACAGTTATTATAATTAAGTAATTTGTAGTAATTGAAGTGCGGTACCTCCTAGAACAAGTTATTCTCTAAATAACTTACAAGGAGACATCAGCCATTGTATGTTTCGCACTGGATTATAAACAATAATAGATTATGATTTGATTGATTTATTATGTACAGAGAAATTACCGATATCCAATCCATGCCATCCATGGTCATTTGGAAACAATAGTAAAAAATATTTCTTCATCATCATCATCATCATCTCAGCCATAAGACGTCCACTGCTGAACATAGGCCTCCCCTCTGGACCTCCACATGTACCGGTTAGATGCGACCTGCATCCAGCGTGTCCCGGCGACCTTCACAAGGTCGTCTGTCCATCTTGTGGGTGGACGTCCTACGCTGCGTTTGCCTAGCCGTGGTCTCCACTCGAGCACTTTTCGACCCCATCGACCATCTGCTCTGCGTGCAAAATATTTCTTAGGTGATTATTATTTATTAACGAAATTACACAAGGCTGTGCCAGTCATCAGATAATTATAGCGTCAGGAGAATTCTATCCATCCTGCTCACACTCCCGTATTGGCGCGAGCGAGATAGAA
The DNA here is from genome assembly GCA_025490895.1 of Thaumatotibia leucotreta. NCBI lineage: Eukaryota > Metazoa > Arthropoda > Insecta > Lepidoptera > Tortricidae > Thaumatotibia > Thaumatotibia leucotreta. The sequence goes on from JALPQI010030867.1 coordinate 102,206, forward strand.
AGTAAACGCGCGTTAATAACGAAGCTGCAGCTCATGGTAGGGCTAAAGGACATATTCTTTAGTGATATATGTAAGTAAGGATAGATGTAAGTGTGAAAAAAAAATAAAAAAAAAATATTATATAAAAAAAATATTTTTCTCGCTTAGAAGCACAAAAAAAAAGTTCTCAAGGATAACCCATTTTGTGATTGTGACAACCCTAGAGCCCATGCCTGAGCGCAGCTATTACGACCCAAGCCCTCCACTCTGCCTCAGCTGACCAGCCAATTCGCATCTCTATCCCTCCAATCACGCTTCAATTAGACTGAAAGAGACAGATTAGATTTTTCGAAATAGGCCTGTGCATTCGATTTTTAAATCGTGCGTTAGATCCATGATGGTGCGTGTAATCAAAGGGATGGGAATGCTGGGCATAGACAATCTCGAAAGGTAGTTAAGCTTGATAATGTTTTTTTTTTCAAGACGTAACAGCCGAACGGCCGAGTATCTGTGTACGTTGAAAAGGTTTCAATCTAAATAAGGTTTTATAGCAAAAGCTTACCATAAGCACGTATAGACATAATTCTAATACAGATACAAACAAATTTCATTCTTATTCATGTCATGGTGGATTTTATTTTCGATTTGTGTTTTTAAGTAGTACTATAGATTACAAATATAAATGTGCATTTAGACCAAACGAGCTCATTCTATCCCCCACTCTATTTAATTCGTCCGTTGATTTCGTAGAGTGGGGGATAGAATGAGCGAATGCTTGTTTGGTCTAAATGCAGCTTAAGATGTCATACAAAAAACTTAGTGGGGTATTTCTCAGAGCTTAAATGGACATCTCATTCATCTGGTCACGTTTTTTTGGAAGTGGCTACATCTTATGGTATAATTTTCGGTCGTCAGATACAGCACCCATTTCTCTATAAGAAAACTAAAGCCAACCTCAAATCATTCAGCCACTTCCAAAAAAACGTGACCAGATGAATGAGATGTCCGTTTACACTCTGAGAAATGCCCAGTGGTCCTTATTTTGTTTGAGTATATGTTTTGGAGAGCTTTTTAGCGATAGGGCCAGGCCCAGTTGTCTGCCTCTTATGACTAACAGTACCTAATCAATTGTTTTTTCAAGCTATACAATAAAGAGTACACATCTTTATTTGCCTTAAGCATCCCATTTTGATTTGTCATCAATCGATCCCGTATCCCGATCTAACCCTCTACCCCCGATCTAACCCCCGGGTCTATGCGGTCGTTCACCCGACAGATGCGCCCGCGCCGTTATACCTACCCGGGTGTGACGGAAAACGGGAAAATATAGCATATGGCCTTAGAACTAGGGAAACTAGTTTTCGAAACTGCTGACAGTGACACCACTTCCTCTTCTTTCGGTATATTTAACAGATTTCAAAAAGAAACGCTCGCTTGCCTCCTATTCCACAAAAAAAAAGAAAAAAAAATCTGTTACATTTTTTTAATATACCTACTCTATATATCCGAGATTCGTAAACCGATTTTTTTTTATCGAACGGGGAACCGTGGTATGGTCCCGTTGGTAAAAGTCGGATTTTATTTTTTTACACTCCACAGCCCGCTACTTATTTACGAGGGTGTAAATTTGTATTTTAACCCCATATACTTAGTTCATACTGTAGTCTTCACTACATAGTACAAAATAATGTCGCTTCCGGCTTTGCCTTATTTATTTTTTAAAACTATGAAGAGCTTTCAACATTCTGATCAAAATTACGTTATCCTAATTTTAAGATAGGCACGTCGATGTAATATCACAAAATTAAAAAAAAATTGGCACGAATAGTTGGTTTCCCATGGATCATTTGAATTTCGGCCTTTGTTGACTGCCGTGGTTTATCCCACAAAACTTTACAAGCGTACAATACTACAAAATTGTATAAATACCCATACAAAAAGTTCACATATTTGTAGAATTGTACGTTTGTAAAAATTGTTGTTAACGAATTGGTGTTTTGTTTTTGTGGTTTAGACCCCTCGAATAAAGATAATAAAGAATTATTTTAATAGCCAGCTTTATAGCAATTGCCTGTGCTTTTAAACGAGAACAACTGACCTATCCCATCCTTGTCTATTCCCTTCTAATCCAGCAACATTCCTGCTAGCCACAACCGGCCGCGGCCATTCCCTCTAGATTGTCTATACCTTCCTTTTTTAAACGTGTTTCAGATTGTAACCAAACAACCAAACGTAAACATTAAACGCATCGATCGATATTTGACGCAATAAAAATAACAATACGCATGAGAATTGATTACAAATTATACTTAAGTTAATAGCTAATAAAGATCATTTTTGTATAACGGGCCCACCCTTTGCGAAATGCAGGTGGTATCGCCCCAAAATTTAGCACTAGCAACCCCAGTGTTTCAAAGATAGTGTGCCATTTAAATTATCTCAAATAATTTTTATCTGAAAGCGGCACATTAAAAAACCTTTTTTACTTTTAAAAGTTCAAATTTCGAACAATAGCCGCCAATTTGGAATTCGAAGTTTCGCACGAAATTGGGTTTCCTTCAATTACTTTTAAGGCGGTTTTTACTCTAGCAACCCCAGTGTTTCAAAGATAGTGTGCCATTTAAACTATCTCAAATAATTTTTATCTGAAAGCGGCACATTAAAAAACCTTTTTTACTTTTAAAAGTTCAAATTTCGAACAATAGCCGCCAATTTGGAATTCGAAGTTTCGCACGAAATTGGGTTTCCTTCAATTACTTTTAAGGCGGTTTTTAGTACAAAAGAGTTATTTGAAAGTTCGTGATTTCCATGCGAATGTAATAATACAGGGCACTAATATGTTCTGCTTGTGAGATGATATTTAAGTGGGTATTCATTAAAATGCCTGCAGATGTCGTTGTTACAATGTTGAGTCACTTGTGCTTGTGTCAAACTCATTGTAAAGGAGCAATTTTATCATCAGAAGGTTTACTCTTACAAGTTTTCCAAAGGAATTTTGAAGCAGATAAACTCATCCTATAAAACTGAAAAGTCTTCGGAGCAGTGAACAAATGTCTTTTAAATATAAAGGTGCATTTAGACCAAACGAGCATTCGCTTTTTCTATCCCCCACTCTACGAAATCAACGAATTTCGTCGAATCACGTTTTGTGTTACGAACGAATTTCGTAGAGTGGGGGATAGAATGAGCGAATGTTCGTTTGGTCTAAAGGCACCTTTAGATGTCATACAATATACCAAAGAAAAAATAGACATTGGTAAACTTCGTTATTTTTTCTTTGGTATATGACATCTAATATAAATACATAGTTACTTAAAAATACAACAAAAAATAAATTATAAAACAATTTGAGTTGTTACACGAAATAAATAAGTCTTCTTTTTAATAAAATTAATTAATTTTAATTTTCTGCTTTTCCTTATGGTTGGCTGGTAGAGAATGCCTCACTCATTAAGTTCGCCTTTTGTACGTCAAGTTTTACTTTTGTGCAATAAAGTTTAAATAAATAAATAAAATTATACAGGCATCAGCAAAAGCGCAGCGCAATATTAATAATATTATACATTAAATTATACAATTAATTATGGAAACTACTAAAGTCAACGGTCAAGAAAAATCCGTATCCAAAAGGTCAAAAGTCGATGGCAGCGTGCAAGTCTAAATGGTTTGTCTATGGTTCAATTCATACGTAAAAGCGATTTACATAGAAGCTTAAAAACCAAGCGAACTTTATAAATATTTTTTTTATGTGACGAAGGTAGACTACTGAGCTGTCAGCCCACCTGATGGAAAACAGAAACTGAGGCCTATGGACATAGCGATCAAATCGCCTATGCGCTGCCTACCCTGAGGAGTTAGATGGATTGCCTCTATGCCAGTAATTGCACCGGCTATCTTACCCGCAAACCCCAAACCAAAACACAGCAGTGCAAACACTGCTATTTAGCGGCAGGTTAACGGGTAAGACGGTGGTAGCTAAGCTATCCGAGCGGACCCTGCACGAGGTGCATAGATGCCGAATTTGAAGGGTTGTTTTCTAAACTTATTACTATGATTTAAAACGGGATATTTCCCGTGTAAATTATCATTATTGAGCATTCAATATTTCGGCACTGTTT
>JALPQI010030869.1:0-57163 GCA_025490895.1 Thaumatotibia leucotreta
TAAGGATAGATGTAAGTGTGAAAAAAAAATAAAAAAAAAATATTATATAAAAAAAATATTTTTCTCGCTTAGAAGCACAAAAAAAAAGTTCTCAAGGATAACCCATTTTGTGATTGTGACAACCCTAGAGCCCATGCCTGAGCGCAGCTATTACGACCCAAGCCCTCCACTCTGCCTCAGCTGACCAGCCAATTCGCATCTCTATCCCTCCAATCACGCTTCAATTAGACTGAAAGAGACAGATTAGATTTTTCGAAATAGGCCTGTGCATTCGATTTTTAAATCGTGCGTTAGATCCATGATGGTGCGTGTAATCAAAGGGATGGGAATGCTGGGCATAGACAATCTCGAAAGGTAGTTAAGCTTGATAATGTTTTTTTTTTCAAGACGTAACAGCCGAACGGCCGAGTATCTGTGTACGTTGAAAAGGTTTCAATCTAAATAAGGTTTTATAGCAAAAGCTTACCATAAGCACGTATAGACATAATTCTAATACAGATACAAACAAATTTCATTCTTATTCATGTCATGGTGGATTTTATTTTCGATTTGTGTTTTTAAGTAGTACTATAGATTACAAATATAAATGTGCATTTAGACCAAACGAGCTCATTCTATCCCCCACTCTATTTAATTCGTCCGTTGATTTCGTAGAGTGGGGGGATAGAATGAGCGAATGCTTGTTTGGTCTAAATGCAGCTTAAGATGTCATACAAAAAACTTAGTGGGGTATTTCTCAGAGCTTAAATGGACATCTCATTCATCTGGTCACGTTTTTTTTGGAAGTGGCTACATCTTATGGTATAATTTTCGGTCGTCAGATACAGCACCCATTTCTCTATAAGAAAACTAAAGCCAACCTCAAATCATTCAGCCACTTCCAAAAAAACGTGACCAGATGAATGAGATGTCCGTTTACACTCTGAGAAATGCCCAGTGGTCCTTATTTTGTTTGAGTATATGTTTTGGAGAGCTTTTTAGCGATAGGGCCAGGCCCAGTTGTCTGCCTCTTATGACTAACAGTACCTAATCAATTGTTTTTTCAAGCTATACAATAAAGAGTACACATCTTTATTTGCCTTAAGCATCCCATTTTGATTTGTCATCAATCGATCCCGTATCCCGATCTAACCCTCTACCCCCGATCTAACCCCCGGGTCTATGCGGTCGTTCACCCGACAGATGCGCCCGCGCCGTTATACCTACCCGGGTGTGACGGAAAACGGGAAAATATAGCATATGGCCTTAGAACTAGGGAAACTAGTTTTCGAAACTGCTGACAGTGACACCACTTCCTCTTCTTTCGGTATATTTAACAGATTTCAAAAAGAAACGCTCGCTTGCCTCCTATTCCACAAAAAAAAAGAAAAAAAAATCTGTTACATTTTTTTAATATACCTACTCTATATATCCGAGATTCGTAAACCGATTTTTTTTTATCGAACGGGGAACCGTGGTATGGTCCCGTTGGTAAAAGTCGGATTTTATTTTTTTACACTCCACAGCCCGCTACTTATTTACGAGGGTGTAAATTTGTATTTTAACCCCATATACTTAGTTCATACTGTAGTCTTCACTACATAGTACAAAATAATGTCGCTTCCGGCTTTGCCTTATTTATTTTTTAAAACTATGAAGAGCTTTCAACATTCTGATCAAAATTACGTTATCCTAATTTTAAGATAGGCACGTCGATGTAATATCACAAAATTAAAAAAAAATTGGCACGAATAGTTGGTTTCCCATGGATCATTTGAATTTCGGCCTTTGTTGACTGCCGTGGTTTATCCCACAAAACTTTACAAGCGTACAATACTACAAAATTGTATAAATACCCATACAAAAAGTTCACATATTTGTAGAATTGTACGTTTGTAAAAATTGTTGTTAACGAATTGGTGTTTTGTTTTTGTGGTTTAGACCCCTCGAATAAAGATAATAAAGAATTATTTTAATAGCCAGCTTTATAGCAATTGCCTGTGCTTTTAAACGAGAACAACTGACCTATCCCATCCTTGTCTATTCCCTTCTAATCCAGCAACATTCCTGCTAGCCACAACCGGCCGCGGCCATTCCCTCTAGATTGTCTATACCTTCCTTTTTTAAACGTGTTTCAGATTGTAACCAAACAACCAAACGTAAACATTAAACGCATCGATCGATATTTGACGCAATAAAAATAACAATACGCATGAGAATTGATTACAAATTATACTTAAGTTAATAGCTAATAAAGATCATTTTTGTATAACGGGCCCACCCTTTGCGAAATGCAGGTGGTATCGCCCCAAAATTTAGCACTAGCAACCCCAGTGTTTCAAAGATAGTGTGCCATTTAAATTATCTCAAATAATTTTTATCTGAAAGCGGCACATTAAAAAACCTTTTTTACTTTTAAAAGTTCAAATTTCGAACAATAGCCGCCAATTTGGAATTCGAAGTTTCGCACGAAATTGGGTTTCCTTCAATTACTTTTAAGGCGGTTTTTACTCTAGCAACCCCAGTGTTTCAAAGATAGTGTGCCATTTAAACTATCTCAAATAATTTTTATCTGAAAGCGGCACATTAAAAAACCTTTTTTACTTTTAAAAGTTCAAATTTCGAACAATAGCCGCCAATTTGGAATTCGAAGTTTCGCACGAAATTGGGTTTCCTTCAATTACTTTTAAGGCGGTTTTTAGTACAAAAGAGTTATTTGAAAGTTCGTGATTTCCATGCGAATGTAATAATACAGGGCACTAATATGTTCTGCTTGTGAGATGATATTTAAGTGGGTATTCATTAAAATGCCTGCAGATGTCGTTGTTACAATGTTGAGTCACTTGTGCTTGTGTCAAACTCATTGTAAAGGAGCAATTTTATCATCAGAAGGTTTACTCTTACAAGTTTTCCAAAGGAATTTTGAAGCAGATAAACTCATCCTATAAAACTGAAAAGTCTTCGGAGCAGTGAACAAATGTCTTTTAAATATAAAGGTGCATTTAGACCAAACGAGCATTCGCTTTTTCTATCCCCCACTCTACGAAATCAACGAATTTCGTCGAATCACGTTTTGTGTTACGAACGAATTTCGTAGAGTGGGGGATAGAATGAGCGAATGTTCGTTTGGTCTAAAGGCACCTTTAGATGTCATACAATATACCAAAGAAAAAATAGACATTGGTAAACTTCGTTATTTTTTCTTTGGTATATGACATCTAATATAAATACATAGTTACTTAAAAATACAACAAAAAATAAATTATAAAACAATTTGAGTTGTTACACGAAATAAATAAGTCTTCTTTTTAATAAAATTAATTAATTTTAATTTTCTGCTTTTCCTTATGGTTGGCTGGTAGAGAATGCCTCACTCATTAAGTTCGCCTTTTGTACGTCAAGTTTTACTTTTGTGCAATAAAGTTTAAATAAATAAATAAAATTATACAGGCATCAGCAAAAGCGCAGCGCAATATTAATAATATTATACATTAAATTATACAATTAATTATGGAAACTACTAAAGTCAACGGTCAAGAAAAATCCGTATCCAAAAGGTCAAAAGTCGATGGCAGCGTGCAAGTCTAAATGGTTTGTCTATGGTTCAATTCATACGTAAAAGCGATTTACATAGAAGCTTAAAAACCAAGCGAACTTTATAAATATTTTTTTTATGTGACGAAGGTAGACTACTGAGCTGTCAGCCCACCTGATGGAAAACAGAAACTGAGGCCTATGGACATAGCGATCAAATCGCCTATGCGCTGCCTACCCTGAGGAGTTAGATGGATTGCCTCTATGCCAGTAATTGCACCGGCTATCTTACCCGCAAACCCCAAACCAAAACACAGCAGTGCAAACACTGCTATTTAGCGGCAGGTTAACGGGTAAGACGGTGGTAGCTAAGCTATCCGAGCGGACCCTGCACGAGGTGCATAGATGCCGAATTTGAAGGGTTGTTTTCTAAACTTATTACTATGATTTAAAACGGGATATTTCCCGTGTAAATTATCATTATTGAGCATTCAATATTTCGGCACTGTTTCAAATGCCATCTTCACTGAGTTACTCCGTCTAAATATGTTTTAAATCAGAATAATGTAAATGACCATTTTAGCTAAAAAAACTTATTTCATTTTCAAATATATTGCACGTTATTGAAAACAAAAAGTACGCTCGTTTTCATTGTCTTTCGAAAGTCAGTCATACAAACTATGTTATGGGTATCTTCGTAACAAAAATGTGACGTTAACTAAGTATCTAATATTGTTTACAATCAACCCTTAAAGCAGTGTCAGTACTTGTGTGTAGCCTTTATGTACTTGTAGTATTAGCTCCTGCTATAGCGGTCCTAGCACAATGTCTTTTACAGAAACTCGCAGCCTTCTCGGATATTCCTTTCTAATAGTGATGATGAAAAAGAAACGGGTAGCTATTGCTATAGAACGACGAAGAGCCAAGAAAGCACGATTTTTTTTATTTGTCAATTTTATTTAAGTATTATACGACGTTAATGTTCACTGCTGAAAACCGCTTCCGCTCCCGCTGCCGCTTGTCGCTTGAGGGCTGCGCCTGCGCACCGTGACGCGCCGTTAACGTACACGTTATACGTTAGATAAACACATGTCATGACGACTGTCAACAGTCAAATTCGTGTCAAACAGCGAATCCCAATTTACCTAGTAGGTATTCTAGAATACTTGTTCGAAAGATTTTTTTGTATAGATTGCGTAATAAATTGAAAACAGGAAAAAGGATATTTATTTATTATTAAAAGGGGTTAAATATCTGGCACGTGGCATTAACATGGTGTTATTGTTATCTATACGGAATAGTACATTGTTTTACGTGGGCCATTTTTTTAATGTTTCCCCCCACTTTTTTTTGGATTTGGACTTTTTATACGAGTATTTATGATCTCCACTCAGAATCGCGAGCTCTTTCGATCGTGATAATAGAAAAATATTATCTCAATGTTTTTTCCATTCCGTTAATACCATTTTTTCATACGTTTTGTATGGCGGTAACGGTATGGAAAGATCTAAAATGTAAATCAATTTTGGGACAAAAATGTAAACCTATTAGGATCGAAAGAGCTCACGATTCTGAGTAGAATCCAATATAAAAAATATCAACGTTACAATAAAGAGGGGGTACAACTAGCAATGTGCCGAGGAGAAGTTTCATAAGTTGCGAATCTTCTATAGATAATGTTCACAACAATTTAAATGTCGAAAACGTTCTATATGCATGCCTTTTCAGGTATATTTAATGCCTTTTTACGCAATTTTGAAATACAATATTCTTCATAACACTTTTTATACTTAAGTTCTCAAGGAAACATCCTCAATGAGAACTTACTCTTAAATTCTCATGAAAATTCTCGGAAATTTCCGAGTAAATTTCAGCAATTATAAGAAAGTTCTGCAACTTGTACATCTAGGTACAACTTTTTAAAAAATGGTCCAAGTGAAACTATAGTAAGAATGGTGCTAATTTTAAGTTTGTTACACAGACAACAATATTTTTTTTACAGAATGCCTCAAAGCTACAGTTAATATACATTTTGTATTTTCGATCGCAGTTGCAGCAGACCTTAACAAATATTTTTTGACAGAAATCGCTCTTTTTTATTGAATTGATTAAAAAGAGACTGGCACTAGAAACGATTGCTATATGAAAATCATTTATGTACCTTACCTACTTCCGTTTTCTGCCAAACAACTTTTCTTTCGAAATTGATTATAATTTGAAGGCTTTCCTCAGCAAGGCATTTTCATACATTTCAAGTGCCAACTTTCCAAACATACTCTATCTAGGTAAGGTACTAACATTTTAAAACACTTTGAATATAATATTAAACAAAAAGTTTCTTTTTTCAGTAAAGATAATAGATGTAGGGCATACGGGCCCATTGTGCCCGTACCATAGACCACAGCCGTAAACTTTTGTTGTCTATACTCTTGTTTTTTTTAATGGACGAGGGCTTTGAGAGTGGTTTATATGGGCGATTTGTTTAGGTAAGTTTAAAAGTGAAATTATAAATTTAATTTCGATGCAAGTGAAGAAAAATTTTTTTTCGACTTTTCCATCTCTCTTACCTACTAGAAAGAGACTTCCGTATGTAATATTAGTTGTAATTTGTTATGCAATTATCTAATTAATGGTGTTAGAAGAGACTTCCACTTGTATTACAAATTACAAGCTTTCGAGAAACGGGCCCCAGGTGTCACAAGCGCGTTGCCGACAAGCGTGTTCGCTGATTGACGTAAAAACCAGGAAATTGGAAACGTTACTATCTGGCATTTATTTTTTAATTCGTAACGTCGCTTCGCGGCTTCACGGTTCAAGAGTTCAACGACCTGAAAGGTAGTAAGTGCTGCCAATGTTATGGCGCTTACTACCTTTTCGGCATGGCGCTTCCTACCTTTTCGTATGGTGCTACCTTTTCATTTACCTTTTAGCCGCTTAGTTCATTCCTTATTCGTCGCCATCAGATATTACCTATTTATAGGAGCGGCCACCGTGTTTTAAAAAAAAAATCTGACCAGGATGATTTTTTTTTATGATCTCATTCCCAGAATCATGCTTGGAGAGTGTTATGTGCTCCTTAATTGTCATACTGTATCAGACTAAGTACTTAGAACTATTAATATAATCGGGTTATGTAATGTGTAATACATATGATGTGGATGTACTGAAATAAATAAAAAAAGGATGCTTAGCCAAGTTGCCAATCGCTAACGCTTAGTAGCGTGTCGTAGTTTTCCTTCTGTCACTCTTTCATATTAGTGCGACAAAGACTGCTGCCTTTCGTTTACGATGGACGATAAAGCGTTAGCGATTGGCAACTTGTCTAAGCACCTTGGCCTCTATAATAGCGTTAGAGTGTGTGTTTAGATGTTTTTGAGCACCTTGTCCGCTTTGATATATCTGATGGTGACATATCTGATTATTTACCTTTATCTAGGTATATGTTAATGACAAACGAGTTTTGATAACGTAAAGGGTGAATATCTGAGCGTTTCAACCGCCTAATTTTGGTGGCATCATTTTTGCCGAAGTTTCTAAACGTCTCAATGTTATACTTCCTCATTTGTATAAGGTACCGTGCCTCCTTCAAATGGCAAAGCATATTGTAACGAATAGAAACTTCGACAAAAATGATGCCACCAAAATTAGGCGGTTGAAACGCTTAGATATTCACCCATTCACCCTAAACTTACGTTTAATTTTATCCGGACGTTTCGGGCATGACGTTACACCCGTGGTCGCAGGCAGACTAGCGAGATATCTACTACCTAGGTAAGATAAGGTAGGGTAAAATGAAACGGTTTTTTTTAATGGGGTAACACAAAAAAGCTACCAACAGACGCTGTGCCACAAAGACTTTTTGTCTTACTCCATTAAAAAAGCCGTTTCATCTTACCCCACCTTACCCTATATCGAATATAGGACACAATACTTAAATACTAACAAATTCCGAGACTCGAACCTAGGACCTCGAGCTTTATAAGCAAGGTCATTACCATCATACCATCTAAACTAGGTAATAAAGGTCGTCAAAGAAAGATGAAAGTGAACTCTTACTTTCTTCAAATCGTATTTTCTTCTGAGTTCAAACACCTTGTCTATGACCAAGGCTAACGCTTAAAATGGCGGTGACGTGACGTTATACTACCGGATTTAAGTACTCTTGTTTTGTATCTTATATTTATAACACGTGTCATTTATTTTTGGTATTTAGATTACTTACAATTAAAATAAAATGTCGATAATCTTACCTATCACAATCTAACTTAGACTATCAGAAAAAAAGGTTTAGGTATTATTCATATTATTATACATATTTAAATTGTGGTGTCATCTCTTTCTTACATACGAAATGTGAGAAACAAAACATGTTATTAAATAACTATCAGTGCTATTATTGCGTTTTCTACATAACTTGCATTATTGCATGTAGAATAAAATTGTTGAAGGATATAATAATTATATCTGGTATACGCGTAATACTTAGTATAAAATACCTATGTAAAAATGCGTATACATAAGTCCCGATATATTATGGAAAAATAGTGGAAACTGGCCTCTCGGATCGGAGAACCTGCACCAGAAAACGAAGATATAGGTATCTAGATCTAAGTAAATGAGTGGTATACAAAATACCTAAGTCAAGTTCGTTATTTAAAATTATCAATCGATAACGTCATCCGACTATGTTTATATAGCAATCTCACTCACTCGTGGATCTTCTACCAAAGAGCGAACGAAACAGGTATACTACCTTGGCGGGAACTTAACATAACCTCAAATGGCTCAAATGTAGTCTTTATATGTATACATATACTGTTTTAATTTTAATAAAAAAACATGCAGTCGGTTGAAAGTGTATTACTTATGGAAATTATTTTTAAAATAACATGTAGATCGTAAATACCAGGCCGGTTAAAATCAATTAATGCAAGCTGATACAATTATGAATGAAACTTTTTAAATGCACAGATAAAATGTTATCAATGAGGTCTGGTCCATTAAAACTATTAAGAAAACACCAAACACATCATTAAAAAAGTAGGACGATTTGATAAAGGCGACCTCCTAGTATTGTTTTGGCCAATTCACTTCCATCGTCGATAACTATTCGTTTATAAACAAGTATTAAATGAACAGAAATAAAATTATTAAGGAGTTTTTAAACATATGCCGTGTTAAAATGAAAATAGAAGATAAGAGCTAAAACACTTACGTATGTTTTATTGTATACATGTATGAATAGAAAACGATAAAATAACAGAAATAGTATTCATACACAGCAAAGGATAAAGACATAATATTAAGACACTTATGATTATTTTAACTATAATTTTCATAGTTCCCGATCTGATGGCGCTCTCTGCCGTCGGCCCCACATTCACAACAAACTTTTTTTTTCTATTAGCTTTTTAAACTCACCCAGAGCACTGGCAGTTGTTTTCACAGGTCTTACTGCTTTCGCCCCACATTTTGATACACTTTAAAAGTTCTCACTGCACAATCACAAGTCCATAGTTTCAGTCTTTTTCTCTCTCACAGCTGATTTTTATTTTAGTAGCGCGTTGCGCCGCGATCCAGTCAGAACCACGGTTGGCGAGCGACTGACTGGCTGAATGAATTTGAATTCCCGTGCCTCGGTTTTCGTCCTGTCTGCCACCCCTGCGTTTTGGGAGCGCAGTGGTAGAAAAAATATACCATTGTGGTAGTTTTTTGGGAATAAGCCATTATAGATTCGCTACGTTCTCATGTGCAACATTTAAAATAATTTCAAATACAATTTATGGAATTCCTTAATAAATTTAATTTTGTTCGTTCCTGTTTTCGATGGGAAATATGTTTTATTTTTTGGTTGAAATTATTCACCACACGTAAATACCTACTCGTGTTCATTTTTGAATTATTATTTTTTTGTACTAAATATCGATCTTTATTTTGTACTGATACGTTCGTAATTTGATTTAGAAGAGGAAGTACTACCGGGAAATGGAAATATAAAACAGGAAAATGCTTAAGTTACCGTATTCATTAAATAAAAAAGCACTAAAACTTTTTTTAAGCCTTCAAGCCATTTGTAGATAATTTAATGTAAGTACGTAAGTATTCACCACAATGGAACTAAAATCCGTATAATATGCCATTTTGAAATACCTATCTCTGATTTACAAAATTAATTCAATAAATATTAACCTACACATATTTACAAATTAATACTAAAGTAATTAATATTTATGCAATTTATTATGAACACAAAAACTTTTTATGAATATTTGAATTACAAAATACAAATACAAATAGTTTATTGTTTGAATGTGAGTAATAATTATAAGGTTACAGTCATTAGTAGGTACAGATCGTCACAATCAACCATTATATGGCGTACAATATAAATTATGATTCTAATGGCATGTCATTGAATTTTGATTTCTAGTTTCTAATTATCACGTCAATGTCGATTTAAGGAATGAAGTAACTGTTGAAATTCAAATATTTAGTAGCTATTTCCATTTTACAGCTGGCCACAAATCCTGCGCCTGGGCCCACCCGTCTGGCCTCACCACCTAACTAGATCGACTATCTTGATCCTTAGCCACAGAACCCTGAACCTTAAGCTCATAGACATAAAACGGAAATCATTACCGCAATCATTGAAATGGAATGTCATACAAAAATCATATGGGAAACGAATCCTGTTTCCACTCACACAAAGAATTCGCGCTTTCATTAAATTGTCCCCAATACCAATGTCCCAAAGTCTCTTTTTGAATGGCAATTGATTTTATCCCGCGCCATACGCACACTAACTAAACGCATTCAAAGTTAAACGATAATACTGCTTCTTATATTCATTCAAACTATTTTCAACCTTGCAAGAATACGAATAAGGCATGAAATAAATTACAGAACCAATTACCTAAGTCCATACATAATATACAAAGTTATTCTGCGAGCGATCAGCTGACGAGACAGCACTTACGTAAATGACGTAACGCACATTCTTGGTTTAACTTTATTTTGACAACTGCAAATGCCGTTTGGTCGTTCCTGAGAATTCCTGTCAAATCATATGGTTGTGCTAAGAGGAATGTTTCTGGTAAGGGCCTTATAGCGCCACAAATTTGGTTTTGCCGACAATGAGAACTGTAGCTGGCGATGATGCATGTAATTTCAATAGTTCACATCAGGTCGCTAACGGTTATAACCGCAAAGATAAAATTGTGAAAATGAGAATTGATACTTTTGGACCACCAGAGTTCTTAATTGTGGATGTAGTAACACTTTTAGTGCCAAAGCTCAAGGTCATTTACGTCACCATTTTGATAATACTAAATCAGGTATAGGACATCAAACACGTGGTCGATCAACGTGTTCTGAAGTCCAAAGAGATTAGAAGCTAGGAGTAGATAACCTAAAAGTATGGCTTATCTATCAATTTAGGAGTCATATTCCTGTGTCAAATAAAACCGCGTCCACTCTGATCTGTGAGGAAATGATTCAACAACATTGGGCCGTAACAAACTGATTTTATGCTAAATAAGAGTGGACCTCCTCGACGCTTCATTAACTTTTTAGTGATTTAATTTACGTTTTATATCTTAAGGAAGGATTGAGACTTTTAGAATCTAAATGGAAGTAAACCTCTTCATTATGTGTGAGCGACAGTAAATATTTTCAAAATTATGCGAAAAAAATATATAAGGTAAATTTGTTTGCCTAACGTTATGTAGATAGCAACCCTGAATCAGGAACACTGTAACACTACAACCAAACAACTATGTCTATGTCTCGTATAAAAATAATTCGGTGCATGGCGTGAAGAACTTGATAACTCGAGATGAAAAGTAGAAGGAATTTGAACTTCTATCTTTCATAAATTAAATTTATTTTTGTTTACCAAAATATCTCGAGTTATCAAGTTCTTCACGCCATGCACCGAATTATTGTCTACAAAACTTTATAAATAACGTTAAAATATATCTCCAGTCCAGATTTTGCGTAATCTTTAAATCACTCTTAATACAGATAAAATATTGTTTTAAAATGTACGGCAAAAATGAATGGTTGGGTAAAACCACGCCCTAAGGTTTAGGTAGAACGTGGTCTTTAAAATATAATCACCACAAACAAGAAAGCGAGGCTTTTAATAACACGTGTAGATAACGCAGATGAATTGTTTTTTAATGTTTAAGATATTGGAATCATTTGGTTGGATTTAGTTACTAAACATAGGTCAAAATACAAATCGAAGACACAACATTCTTAAAACATACCTACTTTTTAAGTATCCCATCTTAATATTTTGTGATCCTAGCTACTCAGGTAATTTAAGCTCGTTTTTCCTGGCTAAGTATCCAATATTGATCTAATTAAAAGTCTATACATGTTTTGTTTTTGTTCGATTTCATATCGTTGATTAGGTGCATCTATTATTACAGTAAGTTATTGTTATGACAGATAAACTAAAACATGATATAAAAGAAGCAATATGTTTCAATCACTTGAGGTGTGCTATGATAAATCTCTGAGCAAATAATCACTGAAATTTTGGCGCTCAGAAGAGTAAGCCAGCATTTGTATTTGAATTCTTTCTTAAAGACACATCTGATGTAAAACGTATGTAAATTCTTACTCAGGCTCACAAGTAATAATAAAAAGTTGAACGTTATTTTATCACACATGTTAATAATACCAAATCACCATTTCGCTATTGCTAAGTTATGCCGATAGCGTTGTCTGTTTTTTGTGACGGCCACGGACGTAAGGAAAGGAATAATACTGGATATCTTGAATAGGCTTGCTATATCCATTTCTATGATGATCATTGGAGTGACTTCTGGAACCGGGTTTATTCGAAAATCTGTCAATTGTAATATAGAGGAAACACTAATAAAAAATCTAAGAAACAATTTTCGAAATGGGATCAAAGCATACTGAGCTTTAAACGTAATAAATGTGTGGTATTTAAAAATAAACCACATTAATTGAATGTTATCTCATAGCTCATAAAATGAGAAAGCTTAGAAGTAGCATTGTCAGACGGTGTAGGCTTCGCAGTACCATAAAACTAATTATATTATCAACATCTACACCTGCAGTTATCATGCACCGTTAATTGAAACACTTTCGGCTCCTTTTTAAGATCTGAGGGATTTATGCAAAGCTTGAGGAAAAACTGACAGAAACTGCATTTGCAAGACAATTGTTTCATTATGCTACCTGCCCAGAAGTTTAAGTGGTAACAAAAAACAAATCACAGGTAATACAAATCGAATATCGTACATTTCCAGCATCTATCTCGGTCGACACTAATGACTACTTCGTTTGAGTAACAAAGACAGATGCTCGAAACTTAGTTTTCGAATTTCGTAAGCCTGTTTATGACAGCGTACTGTTGACATTATGTGCAAACCCATTATAAGTCACCGAAAGATTTAAAAAAGCCTCAAATTGAATAAAAAGATTATTAAAATCTGTAAGCGTTGGTCCATTTTAAGTAATTACATGATTATTGCTGATTTTTGTTATTGTATTATCTTTAGTATTTACTGGGTTACTGGGTCTTTATTACTTACAAAAACAAAGGTAGATTTTTGACTTTTATACGTTGGTCACACTTTCTATAAAAGTAAGCCGCAAAATTTGTAGGCCTACTACCGCGAAAATCGAAATTAGTAAATTTCGAGGATTTTTCTTTGTCACTTAAACGAAGGTGTCATTAGAGTGAGAGAGACAAATTCTCGAAATTTACTAATTTCGTTTTTTGCGGTAGGGCCGTAGGTATTCGTTATAATATAAAGTTAGTTTAATTCTTTTGGAGTTTTAATCATGCCCAATAAAATAACGTACCTACCTGCGATCGTCAGCTTGTCACTGACCTAAAACATGGCACGTCTATATGTCACTATAATATGACGGATGAGTGTCATCTATCGGACACTATACTATACTCGAGTCGAGCAAAGTATTTTTACCTTTCGTTTTCTAGTATAATATATGACATCAAATAACAAATTAGCATTAACAAATAACAGGTATTAAATTTTCTATCCAACAAACAAAAACTTAAACACGATCCCATGGTCATATTACTTTACTCACTTGTGAATAAAATGCGTTTTTGGGGAAAATATTTTTAATACATAAGCATGTCATCGGGATTAAAATCCCAGACTTTCAGTTTCACAGGTAGGGGACTGCCTAACTACAATGCCATCAAAGCTCCACATAAATTGCCCGTTTCGCAAGCCACACTGTATACAGCAATAGAAGCCCTCGTGACACGTTTCCTACATATATCCAGTTTTTGCTAGCCAGACATATTTATAAATCTTTACAGAGCCGGTTCCAAATGAGTTTTTTAGTCCTAACAGCTGATCACGTCGGTAAATACGCTTTTTATGATAACTCTGTCTCAGTTTGCGCGTAAATGTGTCTAGAATGTCTATATCTAGATACTACGTCATTTTGGGGCCTTTAGCTCAAGTCATACTATGTACAATCGCCATCAGATATATCATAATATATTGGAGTGGCTACGATGCTCAAAAATATCTGTCATCATCATCATCATCATCAGCCTATGTTAGTCTACTGCTGGACGTAGGCCTCTCCTATTAACTATGCGTATAGACGCATTAGGAGGTAAATGGCCATAATCGCCACGCTGGGCAAGCGGATTGGCGATCGCAGTAATGTGTCCACTATGATGATTGATGACGCTGCTGCCCATCATCAATCTTTAATCAAATATGGTCAGTGACACTTCAATCCCTTAGTCGACTCTTACGACACCCGTAGGAGGAGTTGGGGTGGTGACAAATGTATTCTTACTGCCGTCAAAATTTCTGCCTTAAAATATCTGTACCCGTACCGTTAGTACAGGTGATATTTCGATGGCCCCTACGTAAATCAAGTTATCGTCGCTCGGCATTAGTTTAAGCTACAAAATACTAAATTATTACTATTATAGCATGCATAGTAACGTCAGGAAATAGAAACTCCCCGAAAATTAGACATGTTTTCGTGGTCGATTTCTATCGAGCGAACTTCAATCCTTTACGGATTTGTTCCCTATCGGTCCTTGCAATTATGATGTAGTTTCTGTATGTATGATATTGTGGCATATTTTCATGTTTAAGACATCTTAAAATGCAATCCCCGAACTGCAATTTGGGTGTAGGCGCCGTCTTAAACAAACGTTTTTTTAACTTTCGATTTACGTAGGGGCCGTCGATTTGAGATGGCGTTAGAGTCAGTAGCCGTACCACGACGTCCACGACTTTGCAATGGTAACGTTAGATTCTACCCAATTCGTTAAGGAGACCATCGCGCTCGCTCGCCTGCAACCGAAAACACCGAAGTTCGTACATTTCGGCAAAGGCGTGACAGAGATTTGTCGGATTTCGTAATTGGCGGTAAGGCCTACTAGACTAGGCCGCACTAGTAAGTACTTACCCTAGACTGGCCTACTACTGCGAAAATCGAAATTCGTAAATTTCGAGGATTTTTCTCTGTTACTCAAACGAAGTGAGAGACAAATCCTCGAAATTTACGAATTTCGTTTTTGGCGGTAGGGCCGCTGGCTAGTTGGAGGGTAATATATGTGCTACATGTATGTTTGACTTGCTATCAGTCAGCCGTTACGTTATCAGTGACGTCATCCGCGGACGTTCACCGGAAGCTCGTGGATGCCATGATGAAACATACTGTGCCTAGTGTTCAGACGCCAGCCATCAGATATATATCGCAAAAGGTTAGGGTGCCCTGATATTACGATTTTCAACCACTTCATAAAAAAATATGAGGAGGTTGTCAATTCGACTGTATGTTATTCTTTATGTTATAATTATATCTTTCGACTGGGTGAACCGATATACCGACCGATATACGAGACAGGGAATCCTAGCCAGGCACATGTTACTTTTTTTTTCCTAAATATAAGATCTTAGTCTAAAATAATTAGTATTGTATAAAGTTTGTATCAATAACTGATTCTAATTTTGATTCTAATTGTGATATTGATTTTTTCTTTCGAAAGCTGAATATTGCTGATTGGTTATATTTTACTTTGGGTCAGTTCCGACAATGGTATCCATGATAAAACCATATAAGTCAGTAGGTACCAGTAATTTGAATAACATTGCTTTTTTCTCCTTTTGCACCTTTTTATTCGTTTTCTGTTTGGCCTTATGGTTGACTGGTAGAGAATGCCATTAGGCATTAAGTTCGCCATTTGTACATTTTTTTTGTATTTTCTGCAATAAAGTAAAATAAGTCATTGTGGCAATCGTTGGGAGAGGCCTATGTTCAGCAGTGGACGTCTTTCGGCTGATATGATGATGATGATGAAATAAGTCCTATCCTTATGGTAAGGGACAACGTGAGGATGTTTTTACAAAACGCTCACATTCATTAATCTATTTCACAATATGTTGCATAGAAGGAAATAACTATTTACTATATTAACACCATAAATGCGTAAGTAATAATAAGCTCTCAAAGATGGCCGGTCCTCATTTCCGGTTATGTGAGATACGATGACCAATAATTCTTAGAACAGTCCAGATGTCGTGACTTGAAGTAGGTATGGCCAAAGTATTACCGGTTTGCTACCCCGTACTTCAAAATTCGTAAATTTCGAGGATTTTTCACTGTCACTCCAACGAAGACGACATTAGAGAGACAGAGACAACGAAATTTGCGATTGCGAAGTTCGCAGTAGTAGGCCAAAAGTCCATTAAAGTTTTGCGAAGTTCGCGGTAGATCAGCTACGGACGCGAATGCACATGAAAGAAAAATAAAGCGCTGTCCGGTCTCATGGTTCAAATGGGCTTTTTACGAAGTCCAGTCTTTTTAGTTTTATTACCTGGCAACCATAATTAAATGTGCATAAAAAGCGCTGTTTAGAAGTTGCGAGTGGAACAATGTAAACAAACCGTGCAATAGAAATAAAATTAATATCCATAATCTAGAGCACTACCTACTTTATTGTTTTAATGATTTATGAGGATAATGACAGTTGATTAAATACACGTGGAAATGAATTTACTTGGATGAAGACCGAAGGAAGTGCCTTTGTGGTGATGGTGACGGCAGTAAAAATACATTTGTCACCATCCCAACTCCTCCTGCGGGTGTCGTAAGAGTCAACTAAGGGATTGAAGTATCACTGACCATTATTTGATAAAAGATTGATGATGGGTAGCAGCGTCATCATAGTGGACACATTACTGCGATCGCCAATCCGTTTGCCCAGCGTGGCGATTATGGGCATTTACCTCCTAATGCGTCTATATGCATAGTTAATAGGAGAGGCCTACGTCCAGCAGTGGACTATCATAGGCTGTAGATGATGATGATGATTGAATGAAGTACATTGCGAACCGAACACATTTGGAATACAATGTTTGTTTACAATATCCACTACTTCTATTATCAAGTGTTCGCTTATCAAGTAATACTAAAGTACAAAAGACTTACCCAAAAATGATCGGACAGAAACAAGTGATAAGACCACCCGTCTAATTGTGCACAAAGCATTTTAACTGAAAAGTTGAAAACACTCCATTTATACCTGAAGTAGCATTTACAGCTTATTTGCACTTTCTAACAACAATAGCTCCACAAAGTTAACAACTTCCTGTGGGCCTTTAATTGACACCTCAGTTCATCTTGACAATGTCCTTTGTGCATTTTGTGGGCAGCTACGGACACTTAAGATCTTTGGACACATATAAAGGGCCAGGATGTGATACTGGTGTTATGCCGTTTCGCTAAACATGTGAGAGGACAATGGTTGTCAGGTTTGAACTGTATTGTCGGGGCGTTAGAATGCTTAAGGTGCATTCAGACCAAACGAGCATTCGCTATTCTAACCCCCTACTTCTTAAAACGGGCGCTACAACAGCGAATGCTCTTTTGGTTTAAACGCACCTTTATACTATCTATGGCAGCTACATTAAATAAATGCTCAAAGTTAGAAAAAACTATGTGAACATGTAAGTTAAGTCCCAAAATATTACCACACTAGAACGTCTAGAACCCGGGTTCCTATCATTTTTAGGAGTAATAAAGAATCTCGTTACGTAAGCGACATGCTAGTGGAATGCCCCTACTAAGCACCGTTTAGCATAAAGTTTTACTTAAGGTGCAGTCAAACCAAAAGATCATTCGCTGTTGTATCCCCCCACTCTACGAAATTCGATCGTTACACAAAACGTGATTGGTTGATTTCGTAGAACGGGCGCTAGAACAGCGAATGCTCTTTTGGTTTGAACGCACCTTTACATAACTATTTATTGTTATTTAAATATATGGCAGCAGTATAACCTAGTCGTAACACTCCTTTGTAGCTTATTAAGACAATATTTGCTGTTGGTAAGTACAGTTAGTTTTAGAAATACTACTTGACGTATTTCCGTTCCGATATTGTTTCGGATAATATTATGCATAAGAATTACGTGAGTTTGCATATTTTATAACGCCATCTCTGACTCTATATTGACTATTCAATAACTTTAATTTCATTATTAAATTTACTAATGTACCCTCAAATTGCTTTAAAGAGTTTAAAGTACATGTATAAAAATGCGGTTAGTGCCTAGCGTAGGTAACATTTTAAATGGTAGATATTTTTTATTAATTGTAAGTAGTAAATATTATTTCTAATTAAAAAAAAAATAAAAAACGTTTTACCATATACTAGAGCATGGTAGAAAACAGAAAAAATGCGCTGGCAACCCGATTAGACGTTTTGGTACCTAAGTACTGTTTTCGACTTTCGTAACTTTCGTAATTGTATTTTGAGAATTGATTTATTTACGAGTACCTCTATCATCAGCTGCTAATGTCTATGAAATTTAAAAATAAATCCATATGTATATACTTAAAAACAAATAGCCACATGTTGTTTTCCTTCTGCATAGAGTTATTGTAGGAAAATAATATTATAATTGGCGATTAATAAAAATATCTACAAGGCCGTTTCCTATGAAGCCTAGTTTTTCCTGTAAACGGATAGGTACCTAATTAATTAGTGACTATAGTTTTTTTGTAAAGTGTAGGCACTTTAGATTGTATGGGCGACATGGGCGTACCATGGTACAGTCAAAGACAAAATAAGATGTATACAAAAATGCTCAAAAATATATCCCAGTGCACGCTATGTCTATGTCCATTCTATGTCAGCCTCCGTAGCCTAGTTGGTAGTGAGTCACTACCAACTAGGCTAAATATTAGATGTCATATACCAAAGAAATTCATCATTCTTTGGTATATGACATCTAATATTTATAATGTTCTTATATCTTTAACTAGCGACCCGCCCCGGCTTCGCACGGGTACTATACCTACATAAAAACCTTCCTCTTGAATTACTCTACCTATAAAAAAATATCACTTCAAAATCCGTTGCGTACTTTTAATGATTTAAGCGTACAAAGGGACATAGGGACAGAAAGTGACTTTATTTTATACTATGTGTCTTTAATAAACTACTTTTTATTTTGCGAAACCCGTGACAATTGTCGCAAGGTTTAGTACAATTTTCATGAAATCTTGACATGAGGTTCGACTTAGGGAACATACCCATACTACGTGACCCTTTTTTAAGCGTTTTAGGAATCTCCCCCCCACCCCCTGGTGACCAAGCGTGGTATATGCCAAGACAATAGTAGTAGTATTTTTTTGGTCTATGAAAACGCGTACTGCGAGAGTGAGAGAGTGCAGGCGTAGGTTAAATAGTAAATTTTAACTGTAGAATTGTACTTTTAATTAAAAAAATGTAGTGATGGGAAATACGGTGGCGTGCGAGTCCAATTTAAATTACATTATTACAAAATAATCTGCAAATATTGACTAGTCACGTTACAAGATACCAGACCCATCCCCTCCCCCTGGTGACCAAGAGTGGTACTTTGACGGACCCCCCCCCCCTTATTTCGGAATTTAACTACAATTGTCGTGTTTCTTGTGACAATTGTAATTTTGCTTCGCAAAAAATAAGTTTACTGCTGATTTATTTAAGTTCCTGCACCACATTTTATGTTGGTGGCAAACAAACGTACGGCCCAGTCGATGGTAAGCGGTAACTGTAGCCTATAGACGCGCCCGATTGGAGAAACAGTAAATTTGTAATTTGGTGAAATTCGGGCCAGGTAGGCAATAGGCCTCTTTGCCCTTTCTGGACTCCGAACATAGTCCAGTCCATCTGATTTTCAAACCATTCATTGCAAAGTACCTGTTCGAAAACGCATCAACAAAAACGGATGTTCTTGTTAGCAAAAACACATGTTTCTCAGAAAAAAAACCCTATCGCCTATAATCTGTGCGCTCATTGAAAAAAAGTTTATCTGTCAAGTGGCACTAAATACGATGAAAGACTATCAACCTTAACGCCCTGTGATAGAGTGCAAGGAATCTTTACGGTTATCTGTAGTCGCGAAAAGCGCGCGAAACGGAACGGCCGTTGCGGTACCGTTGTATTGTAGGCGTTAACTTTCAAATCTGGAATGTGTAATCCCGAGCAACTCTCCCGCCAAGTGTGACCAATGTATCTATCATCGATAAAATTGTAATGTTTACAAATTGAACCTTATTTACTACACGTTAGAGTGTAAGTTGTGATTCGTTTAATTTTTAAGCGCATTTTTATCTTTGTTTTACAGAAATTGAGACGAATTTATGAATGCGTTTTGTTTATTGATGTTTAATGCAATTTTGGTCCTAATTGCGTTTGGATTAAGTATTTTTGTCAATATTAAGTGATTATTAGCTATATTCATGAATAATTTATAGAAAAGTTTACTTTGTGTCTTGTGTGATACTAAAATAGATCCTACTTAATAAGAATTAATCTATAACTGTTAAAAGTTCATTCTTAGTAATCGGCTACTGTTTTAACCTCGTAAGGCCCAATGTCCTATTTTTTGGACAACAAAATTTACTCATAACGGCCCACGACGTCATATTTTTCAAAGAAATATGAATTTTATTTTGTAGGTCCCAAAATAAATAAAAAAATGTCCTTTTTTAGCACACTGGGTTATTATTTCACTTGTCCTAAAAATAGAATGGGCCTTTACGAGGTTAAATTAACAGGATCAGCGTCCGAATAAGAATAATATTAAGAATAATAACGATTTATTTGCAGAAAAATGGTTTTGTACATTACATAAGCCGACATAACTATCATAAGCCTTATGTAATAATAATATAATTGTATGGACTTAGATAGTACAATTTCAAAGATAGTTTATCGATTTACAGTTTGTTTGGAAACTCAAGGCACGTTAGATATATGGGCGTGCCTTGCAGCCAGAATTTCATTTTCCGCACAAACTCTATCAATGGACAGAAAGCACACGGGAAAAGGTATTTTACCATTTTATCTTATCTTGTACTAAGCGGATCTACATTTTATTACCGGATAGGTGACGATTAGATTTTCAAGTTTAATATCGTGTAAGTTATGCCGATAAATCTTAAAACTTTAAGCGTACGGGCAAGGTAACCTATAGAACCGCTTAAAGTTCAAAAATATGAATAGGTCCTCGACCGTATAAAAAATAGCAAAAGGTTTGTGTATAAAACATATATTTGGCACATGGACCGCATCTATGTGTATTGTGTATATCTTTAACCTTGACTAGGCGCATTTAGACCTAACGAGCATTCGCTCATTATATCCCCCACTCTACGAAATCAACAATTGGTTTTTCCTAACTAGTGCGAAAAAACGAACTTTCCGCACCGCGAACTTTTTGACGCACTTGTTATGAAAAGAATCGTCCCTTATACGTGCAAAAACTTTTTTCTCGTCGCCCTCGTTTCACTCTGGCTCCAACTTTCACCCTCGGCGAAAAAAAGTTTTCCCGTACTAGTTAGGAAATGTACTATTTTAGTACAGATGGTGCCTTTTTTACGCGCTAGTGCGAGAAGTGGCTCATTTTACGCCAGATCCCAAACTTCGGAGGGCCATCTGTACTAAAAAACGTCGTACGAGACACGTGCAAAAAGGAAATTCGTAACTCGTGTCGATTTAAAACACTCCCTCTCCCTTCGGTCGTTTTTTAAAACATCGCCACTCGTTTCGATTTTCTTGTTTTTCGCACTTGTGTCGTAATGTACTATTATGTAACGAACGAATTTCGTTGAGTGCGGGATAGAATGAGCGAATGCTCGTTTGGTCTAAATGCTCCTTAACAATATAACTTTTTTCAAAATTTACAGCAAGAACTTGTATGTGTAAATCTGGCTTAAATAACGTCCATTTTGTAAAGAAAGTTTTAACAGGGGTTGGAAAACTTTTATTAAGAGTCGATTTTTAAATTCTAGTTTAAATGACAAGTGGAATTTTATTAATTGAGATGTATAAATTCAGCTATGAATTTTAACTCTACTAGTCATAATAAATAATGTTTTTAATGGTTTTTTTTATAAAAGGAGATATATTCGTGATTAGAATGAACAGCGTTCTTATCTAAAAGTAGTCTGTTTGAAAGTGTCATCAAAATTTGACATTAATCAGAGTTATCTTGAATAATGGAAGCACCTACAGGTACGGTCTTAGCCTCGGTTCAGTATAGGTATTAAATAAACGTCTATGAAATCTTCAACTTGAATCTCCAAACTGTAATTTAAGCCTTATTATTCTTAAAATAAAATACCACGAAAAACTAGCAATCGTAAAATACTTTCCAAAGTAGAACAGTTACTTGAACAATACGGTAATCAAGTAATGTCTTTGTCGGTCCGTTGCGTTACATTACAAAGGGTCTGTACCGCTGGGAGTTTTGTGTGGTATTTGGCGTTGAGTTACAGATACTAGCTTTACCACGCGGCTCTTGGTAGAGTCAAGCGACAAGGTAAATATGTAAATAAATGGGCCAATCAACTTTTCGATCGACATATTTGTCTGCTGCGTTACCTACTTTTCATGAACTCACAAATGTACGTCAATTAATACTATACCCTCCTAAGGCCCAAGGTCCCAAAGCCATAATTAACTTGGTCATTCAGACCCAACTTCTTCAACGGCTGTATAGTCATAGCATACCACGGTCCTACCAGTAGGACTTATTACAAAAGCCGACATTATGCTTTCAAATTTCGCGCCTAAATATGACGTATTTACTAAAAATAACAATTTTTTTTATTCAATTTGACCAAAACGAAATAATAAACTGATAATAAATATGCCCCAAAGCTGTTGGTGACATACAAATACAATAACATTCAAAAAATGTGATCTTAATGTTTGGGCCTGGACTATAAAACCTACTACTGGTAGGACCGTGGTTTGCAATGACTAGGAGCCAAATTTCACATATTTACAATGAAAAACAGTTGGAACCTAAATGTATCGATGTGAACTTGTGTGGGGCCTAACGCATGTACATTTTATAAGCATTTTATCAAGCAAACTTGATGACATTCCCAACTAGCAAAATATAGTCATATAGAAGTTGAGACAACGTTTTGCATATAACTTCTAGTCTAATTTGGTTGGTCATATAAACGTAAGGTAAACGGTTATAAAAGGCGAAAGTGGCGCAAATTATAAGACTTATTGGTGAGATAAAGGTTAAATAAAGGTTTGCATTGCGACTTACATCGTTTATTAAAGGTATTGTAACGATTAAGGAATGACCAAAACGTTCTATAAAGAGTACAACAAAAACCTTTACGCGACCTAAATATCAAATAAATGTTTTATAACTGACCATTTTGTTTTATAGAAGGTTTAGTGTAACCCTTACTCATTGCTTATCGGACTTTTAAGTTACGTAAACATTTTTAAGTTTTATTTATAAAACTGCTTCTGACATTTATTTTAGATACGTGAAAACTTGGTGTGTGTGACAAAAAGTGTACGGAAAAATAATACAAGGTAATTTTATAAGTTTTGTAATAGATATTATTGTTCTATATATTGAGCGTTTGCACATTTGGCGTGAGCTGAATTCGAATGGGAAGGTCACTTTACCGTTAAAGTTTATGATGATATACAGTTTTTTGCTGTCGCGCTCTTAATATATTCGAAATAATTATAATCTATAACAATATTTCTTCATATTTTATTACAGTTAAGGTTAGCCATTTTGGAACAAGTCATGGATTTATACTTATACGACTACAATATAACTTTATCTTAAGGAAAGGTTTTTATAACGACTACAAATTGTCCGCCATTACTAAGCCGCCATTACTAGTCCGCCACTTTGTTTGTACAGTTTCCACGATGTAACGTCCATGGGTTTTTTTCTTTTAAATAGTACTGTGATGCTCACGAAATGGCGACTGATGTTTTATAATATTAATTTCAAATCGACTTTAAATTGCATGATGTTTTATAACCGTAACTTAAAATCAATTTAAAAACATATACTTCAATAAAAGGAATATAACGGGTTCGGCAACAACTAAAGGTTTTTCAAAGTTTTTGTTTGACGTTAATATAACTAACTGTTGAATAAAAGGTAGATAACAGTCCCGCTGATATCTTTTTGTCATATTGAAGTTACCCTCAATACCGCTATATAACTGTCGAGATAAGGTTTTATGATATCACTTATTCAACAATAAAATTATGTAGACGTTTTAAAAATGACCTTATTACGACGGTTCTGTTTTTTCAAAACCCTTTATAAGACGAAAACGTTTATACAACTTTGAACATCATTAAGTAAACGTTTTCGTTAAAACCTCTACATGATTGTTGTATAATTAAGTCGCAAAAACGTTTATTTACCATAGCAATTAGACTATTTGGTAGGACGACTAAACTATCACATTTATAACGTTTATTTGACTAACAGGTTAACTAAAAACGACTATAAAACTCTTATATGGTTGAAGGTCGTATAACTCTTGATTTATATGACTTCTTTGCTAGTTGGGTTGTCACTTGCGTTACGTGACAATACAGGGTGATTCTTGGGTCATGAGCAGGAGTGAACAGGGTACTAGGGACGGTCATGCTGAGCAACTTTCACTACTGTGATAACCAAAAAATCACCAAAAAAATCTCTTAACTATGAGTTAATTGATCCTTAATTGATGGTTAAGTATCGATTAACTCATAATTAAGAGATTTTTTATGCAATTTCTCGATTGTCTCCAAAGTGAAATCTGCTCAGTGTGGCTGTCCCTAGTACCCTGTTCACTCCTGCTCATGACTCAAGAATCATCCTGTATAGTGTCGATCGAAAAGCTGATTGGCGCAAATTCCACCAACACGATCAACTGAACAGCGACCATACCGCGATCTTCGAAATTAGCAAATTTCGGGGATTCTCTGTCACTCTAATGACGGCTTCTTTGAAGTGACAGAGACGAATCCCGTTACCGTACTAGTCCTACAGAATTAGTGTATAAATTTTACCCACATAGGTTAAGCATTCGCAAATCCAAGATGGCCGTTTTAGCAAGAAGTTGCATGGTAATGGGAAAAGCCAATGTTTGGAAACTTTGGAAGGAAGTTACTATTTGAGCTTTGGCCGTAACCTGAGTAAGTAAATAGGCCGGAGAATCAGATAACCAAACAGGCTTAGGGCTAGGTTTTAGCGTTTTAACCTCGTAAGGCCCAACGTCCTATTTTAAGGACAACAAACTACTCATACCGGCCCATGACGTCATATTTTTCAAAGGATTATGAATTTTATTTTGCAGATCCCAAAATCACTACCTACATAGTATAAAATAAAGTCACTTTTTCTGTCCGTATGTCCCTTTGCACGCTTAAATCTTTAAAACTACGCAACGGATTTTGATGAGATTGTTTTGAATAGGTAGAGTAATTCAAGAGGAAGGTTTTTATGTAGGTATAGTACTCGTGTCGTGCGCAGCCGGGGTGGGTCGCGAGTTATAAATATAATGTCCTTTTTTTAGGACACTGGGCTATTATTTAACTTGTCCTAAAAATAGAATGGGCCTTACGAGGTTAGCATGGGACCCAAACTGTCTACCGCGAATAGAGGAAAATTCCACGGACGATGCGGGATGCTGCTATGCTATTCTCTTATTCACACATTCGACGCTGCGTTCGTCAACGAGCTCGACGTCGAGACAGCCTTGTCTAAAATCCTAGCTGTTAGATTTGACGTTAGGAATCGAGGCTGTGAGCGAGGTTGTGGGCGAGTTCGTCGCTGTTTTTCGTTAGAGAATACGAAGTTCGTACATTAAACGTCAAACTCTCGACGCAGTGTAGTTCCAGCTCACGCCGCATTCGTCGCCGAGCACTAGTGTCGTTTAAAGTACATTAGTGAATACCATTTTTAGGCTCGACGCTGCCGCAGCGCTGACACAGCGCTGCTGACAGCAAGGCGGTTTCCTTAGTGAATAACACTGCTGGATGGAAAGTAAAGCGCGTTAATAACGTATTAGCAGCTCATGGTAGGGCTACTGTCTGTCACTGCATTACTCCAAAGAAGACGTAACTTTGCTACAGTAACATATTTTCTTACTTTCGATAACATTTAAAAAAAAAAATGGGACAGAAAAACCCCTAAAACCCACTGTCCTTATTTACCCCTAATTTAGGGGTAAAAGTAAAATCCCTAGTTTGGCATCCCTGCTAAGGACACTTAAAATAAAAATAAAATAAAAAAAAATATCTTGGGACATCTTACACAAATCGACCTAGTCCCACGGTAAGCTCAATTAAGGCTTGTGATGTGGGTACCAGGCGACGATATATATAATAGATAGATACATATAGATACTTAAATACATAGACAGCCAAGACCAAGGAACAAACATTTGTGATAAATAAATACACAAAGAATGCCCTCGCCGGGATTCGAACCCGGAACCTCCAGCTTCGTAGGCAGGGTCACTACCAATACCAACTAGGCTACGGAGGCTGACACTTAGGTATCGGCACGAAAGTTGAGGCCACGCACACATCAACATGTCATGTAAACACACGGGGAATTTGAAATTAGTGTTTTTTTTTCGTACTGACAGCAAACCCAATTGCAACTGTAAGATTGACCAAAAAGTTTGTTCAAGGGATTTGCTTCAATATTTTGACGCAAGTCATTCATTCACTACATTTTTTGCAATTAGTACTTCATTTAGATGTGTGTGTAATCATTCACTTCAACTCTCGTGCCGATACCTAATACATTTAGGACTGATTTTTCAATTCCCAGTTAACAGTACCTGTCAAATAAATGTTAGCCCTGTCCTTTTTTGACTGATGATTTTAGAAAAGGATGGTGATAATTTTAACTAATGGATAGGTTTATTTGGCGATTGAAAAAACAGCCCTTAATTTTCAATTTCCATCATATACACAATCATATTCCACTTTCCAAACTCGAAAATTGGCCAACACTACACCCCAAACTGTCAAAAATCAACAAACAAAAATGAACTTTACTGTGTTCAAAATAAAGTCGAATCAAAAATCGCACATCAAAACACGAGTACGGAGTTTTCCCGCGCTTTTTCACGAGTTCATTGCCGGTCAAAGAACAGGTATTTCAAATTGGTAATTTCTAGTTTGAATCTTATTCTCATAGAGTTAGAGCTTATATTGCTTTGCGGTATCTTTTTCTCACGATAAGTATTCTGAATTCGAAAAGTAGTTTCGTCTTTTTTTTAAAGTGCGTTTAGTTTTTGCTTTTTAGAAATTTATTTCGATGTACTCGTAATGTAATGGCCTACTTTTTCAAAATGCTTAAAAATATGTCCTAGTCACCCTAGTGCACTTCAATTCTGTATATCTTTTTTTTATATGACGAAGGTAGACAACTGAGCTTTCAGCCCACCTGATGGAAAGCGAGAACTGAGGCTCATGGACATAGTGACCAAAAATCGCCTACGTGCTGCCTACCCTGAGGACTCAGATGGATTGCCTCTATGCCAGTAATTACACCGGCTATCTTACCCCCAAACCGGAACAAAGTACTAACTATTTAGCGGCAGGTTAACGGGTAAGACGGTGGTAGCTATCCGGGCGGACCCTGCACGAGGTCCTACCAGCTATATAATAATTAATAACGTCTTAATCGTAACATAATCATAACAGGATTCTTTCTTGACTGTACCGGTGACGGCACGGCGGTGACCTTGTTTACGCAGCCGGATGTCCTAAGTTCAAATCCCGGTAGGAGCATCTATAGGCTAGTTGGTACATAATTTGAACTTATACCGTGAGGCTAGGTCGATTTGTATATTAAATTATTCCACATATCATTTTATAAAAAGGACGATTTCATGGGACCACCGGCCATAGTCATCGATGCGCCAGCGACACTGTTTATGATAAATTGATAAAGTAATGATAAAGTTAGTGATACAAACTATATGGTATACTCTGTTCAACAAAATCATTAACTTATTCATCATCATCATCAGACTATGATAGTCCACTGCTCGACGTAGGCCTCTCCTATTAACTAGGAGGACTATTATTTACTACATTAGGAGGTAAATGCATATAATCGCCACGCTGGGCAAGCGGATTGACGATCGCAGTAATGTGTCCACTATAATGCCCATCATCAATCTTTTATTTATCAAATAGTGGTCAGAGACACTTCCATCCCTTAGTAGACTCTTACGACACCCGAAGAAGGAGTTGGGATGGTGACAAATGTATTCTTACTGCCGTCACCACACGACTGAACTTATTAAATCAACTTATTGTTGATTGGTCATAGAAAATTTTAATTTGTCGCCCTTTTTCACTGCCAAAAGTTATTTGTAATATTTATTACACATGACATCGTAACACAAAAATTATGACGTAAAATTTTGTTTTAATTATGTGCAATTTTTCTGCTATCGACCCTTTTAATAGACATTGGGGCGGCCAGAGGTTAAGTTGATACGAGATATTTAATCAGAGTTCAGAATCTATGGATACGGACATAAGTGTAGTTTTCAGCCAAATACCCAAAAACCATCAATATCCAGTCAACCAATACATTTTGCTTTCATTTCTACATTTAGTATCGTTTTACACAAACAACCGGAACGAACACGAAATAAAAAACGTCCTAAGCGCCAGTATAAAAACAATGCCGTTTAACGCATTTTAAAATTCGAACACGTATGTTGGACCTACGCCCACATACCTGTACCATAGCCAAAAGGTTGCTTTTTTCCAATGAGGTTCTACGACTCTTCCCAGAAGTTTGAATAAAGGAATGCGGCGCGACAAAGCCAACCTGTTCCGAAATTAAAAAAAATGGACGTTGAAAAAAGCGGGCTCAGCTGATTCGGTTTGAGGCGCCTCTGTACCACGAAACATTACGGCGGGAATACTATCGCTAAAATGTCGTTTTAGAATTAAATTATCAGGGTCAAACTCCAATTTTACTAAGAATTTATGCTTTACAATTGTACTAAGTAAATTTTTGTGACTTGTAAAGATAATTAATTGAACTTTCTCAGTCATAAATCTACTCAAAAACAACTCGATAAAAAAATTACATTAAATTAGTTTCTAAGTATTTTACTGTACATAATGATAATTAAAAAGCTAGAGCTTTATGTTTTGCTTACGAATTAAGTTTTAAAATAAAGGGGATTGCAGCAGGTTGCATGGTAGAGGCGCCGGTCCAACTTGTTTTGCTGTCACAGCTGATTCCCGCCAAAATTATGGCGTCAGTCAGTCGGCGTCCGAGGTCCGACCCAAAATACAATAAACCACTCTTTTATAATTGCTTTTGTTAGAAAATATCTCGTTAAATATCGTGTTTTGGTGTTAACAATGGTCGTTTAGGTCTCAGTTTAGCGTTTCTCACGTAGCGGTGGCGATCAGCTGTTTTGGCGGGATTCGCCATTTTGGATTCCATTCAGACTGGTTTGTTGCCAGGCGATACGTAATATGTTTACTTATGAATTGGGGGGCTATTGCTGAATCAATGAAAATCAATATCGCACATCAGACTTCATCTTATATTACAAAGCTACTCGTAATAGTACCTAATTAGAATTAGTAAGGCTGTACTTCGTACTATTAGATTCAAAAGTGCATGATCTAAATTTTAATTCAAGAATACTTAGGCGATTTATGTTGAACAAGTTAGTACAAGTTAGTAGTAGATTTTAAAAGAAGAAATAATTTATTTTATAATTCGCGGCGCACGAGCGTGACTAGTTAGAGCCTCGAGGGTGACCGATACAATTTTCTATTTTATTTATTATGTTGAGTTTGGGTCATTGTCAGTCCGAAAAACAAAAGTTGTCCACTCGGTGGTCAATAGTTAATTTATAAGTCAATGCTACAATTTTATTACATAGGGTTGTAGGTTGTAGAACGGGGAACCTAGTTGTACCAGTAATTGTTTTATCGCAAAATTAGTACACGAACTCTTTAACTTTATGTAAGTATGTCTACCGAAAAGACGTTAACCTAAATCTGACAATGACCCTTTTATGTCATTCATTTAAATACAGAATTCACCCGAAAGCATCCAGTAGGTAATGTAGATGATTGTTATACAACCTCTAAAGTACCTATAAAATAAATATTGTAAGTTTTGTGTTCCTGTTTGTAAGGTCGCTAGGGCTAAAAAAAACTCGAGTATGTTGGAGTCAAAGTCTTCTTGTCCCTCATACCGGCGACATAGTAAATCTACCATTTTGTTAGCGTATGTAATGTGCACGTGACGTGACGCGGTTTTTAACGTCTATGACATGAAAATACAACAAATATTTATCTTTGTCTTGTGTACGAAAGTTCCAATTGAGTGGCGATATATTAAAACACGGTCGAAATGTGTGTTTTAAATCTACACAAGTCACGAATTGCATGACTGACATGTTCTGACTGACGGAGAGGGTTGGTTGATATACCGTTTTTCTCGGCAGAAGGTCACGCAAAGCTCTAGATTATTATCAACCTTCTTATGTACGTGAGGTTTCCATTTCCATTAATTTCCCCATTTCCAATATAATTACAGCATTTACTAAAACACAAGTGAAGTACCTACAATTATTGTACAATAAATCTGTCCTTTTAACGGTAACAGGTAACAGTTAAAAGGAAAAGATTACGTTTCAGAAGCGACTTGAGAGCTTTTGTCCACTACCGAAGCAGGTAATCCCGACTAATAACACGAATCCCTATTTTCGTTGGTCTGTCACGCATGAAATGCGCTTGTAAATGACCACCCGGTATGGCGATTTGTTTTGTGTCAAAAGGTCGACTTTGCTTCTAAGAATTGTGTAAATACATGTGTAGGTAGGTAATAAGAATAATCATACTTTAAAAAATCTTAGTGATAGTAAAAATAATATAAAATTGTTTGAAAAAGTTTATTAAAATTGAAGAATTACCTATGAACGCCTCAAAACTTCAAACCATCTATTAAGGGTCTCACCAAACTGGTCGACGCCGTTTCGGCTAATCGCGTACGGAAAAAGCTTTATGTTAACGCAATAAGAGCGAGGACATCGTAAATCGGCTCGGCCCGCGCGAAACGACGTCTTTCGACGGGAAAACGGCGTTTTGCCGTAAAGCTGTTCGCATTCGTACGACCCCGTTTGCAGCCTAACGCACACGTTCGCATTCCTAAATCTCCTAATACCGCCGTACGGTGCCGGAAAGAGTTGAACGGCTCCGATCACGGCCGAGTACCTACGATAAGGACCGGTCAGAGCTGGCGGAAGCCGTTCAGCGTCTTCGACGGCCGAACATAGCTGACGACGGCCGAAAAGAGCCGATGACGGCCGAAGTAGCTACTGATGCGTTTGTATTTATTCATTTGAATTATTACCCACATTTAAATCTGCAATAGATCTGACAACACGAAGTAATACTGTCGTAATCATACACGACACGTTTGTTCAATTTCAAACTAGTTACTAACAACTAGTCTCCAAAAATGAGATTTACGATTGCCGATCACCCGCTGTCCTATCTATCTGTTCGTCGGACTCAGCGGCTGTACGCGTGCTGTCTGACGTCTCGACGGCAGGACGGAGCACGGGAGAGCCGACCGCCGCTTTACAACTGTTGCGGTAGCAAATCGCAGCCGATCGAGCGTTTCGGCGGCCGTAAGGAGGTTGAGACTGCTTAACGCAGGTGTTCAGCCGCGGAGACGGTCGATCGGCTAAATGCGAATAGTGTGGTGTAAAACACTCGGCGAAAGCCGACTCCGCGTCGATTGGTTTGGTGAGACCCTTATTTGTCAAATTAAGACTGAGCCCTGAGTGCAGTGAGGGATTCAAGCGCCCAAGACAGTTTTATTCCAGAGGTATATACCGTCGTTGAGATTGCCAATTCTGTTATGTGTAAATTTCAAATTTGACAAAAGAAGACTGTAAACATATGTCATTTGGATTGACTTTTCAGTTCCTGAAATCGTGCACATAACGGAATTGGCAATCTCAACGACGATACTCAACTTTTCTC
Source organism: Thaumatotibia leucotreta (assembly GCA_025490895.1). Taxonomy (NCBI): domain Eukaryota; kingdom Metazoa; phylum Arthropoda; class Insecta; order Lepidoptera; family Tortricidae; genus Thaumatotibia; species Thaumatotibia leucotreta. The sequence goes on from JALPQI010030869.1 coordinate 31,886, forward strand.
ACCAAATTCGAGACAATAAAAAACAGGCTTAGTAATACTTCAACATTATCATCATCATCATATCAGCCAAAAGACGTCAAATACCTACTCGAAAAAAAAGAATTACATAGATGAACTATGACTAATCATATATATCATAGCTTACCACGTCTATTTCAAACGCCCTGTATTACACATGTGTATATAACTTCGCTATAGTTTAGTACCCACGCACAAGCTTTAATTTAATTTTGCATACCGCCGCCGGACAAGGTCCATTTGTGTAAGAATGTTACATTATATTTATTATTTCCATATTTATAATCATCGTACACTAGTGCATTAAGATACAAGTGCAATAGTACATTGTACATCAAGAGAGGTAAGTACGGAATTACTAACGACAGTGTCAGAAACCCGACGCCGTAGGCGGAGGGCTTTTAATTTAATGACTCGAGTTAATATTCCGCTTACCGACCGTGATGCATACAATGTTTCTCATCACACTTACCTCAAAAAATAAGTTTTAAGAGAAAATATTATTGAATGATGTACTGAGTTGACAATTCTATTACTTCCTAGGGAATTTAACTTTTCTATTAGGTACTCCCGTTACGCAAGCAAGCAATGGCGCGCTTAGACAGCAAATGTGATGAAAAATAATGTTCCATACGTTAATTCTGTGTGATAAGAGCGTCGTAACTCGTATCATATTTATACGAAGATTCAGATACATATTATTGCACTTGACTGTATGTCGTTTTACAGAAATTACTGAAAAATATTTTAAAGAGTAAAGCAAAAAAAATATCGATCGATAGTATCGAGCGCTCCGCTAATAGGTCCCTCCGTGATTTAATATGGGAGTCACTGCATTCATGACGTAATCGAGGGATGGCCGCATATCGCTATCCTGCTTTATAACCTCCAAAAAATGCCGGTTCTACACGTGCTTAGAGATCACATTTTCAGTTAATCTCAAAATAGTACAAAGCGGTAAAGGTGGATTTAGACCAAACGAGCATTCGCTCATTCTATCCCGCACTCTACGAAATCAACGCTCGTTTGGTCTAAGTCCATCTTAATAGTGCGAAAAAACGAAGATCAAAAATAGTGGCGATATATTAAAATACAACCGGAGGGAGTGTTTTAAATTGACAAGAGATAGGAATTTCCTTTTTACACCTGTATCGAACGAGGTTTTTCAGTACAGATGGCCCTGATAAGAAATGAATCACTTCTCAGACTAGTGCGTAAAAACACCGTCTATACCTACTAAAAAAAAATCATTTTTAGTACAGGTGGTGCCTTTTTTAGGCGCTAGTGCGAGAAGTGGCTCATTTTACGTTAGGTCCAAAACTTCGGAGGGCCATCTGTACTAAAAAACGTGCACCTACGACGTTTTTTAGTACTTACAGATAAAATGACAAAGGACACGTGCAAAAAGGGAAATTTGTAATTCTTATTATATGATAATGATAACTACAAGTGTTGAAAGTGGGCTCTCTCTGCACGAATATCTGTGTGTTTTAAACCAACAAGAGAGTTAAAGTAAAAGCCTAGATTTTAGTTTTCTTACCTTTTAACACGAAAATTCCTTAAAAGGCGCATTTTCTGAGCATAAGGATTGTAAATTGTATTACGCTCTCAGGTTTTTTTTAAGATTAGACTCAATAGCCCTTGTAATGTTCATTTGAACTGTCATTGTATATCCATTGAGACTTGAGGTACATTTAAACCTTTAGGGTCTGTTCGGAAACTAAAGGCGTGTAGGATATATGCGCGTGCCTTTCTACCAGACGACTTACTTCCCGAACAGCGCTAGCAAAGAATGGCCATGGGTGCTGTATGGAACTATTTGCCGATTTCCTGGCAATTTATGAATAAAAGTGTTGTACTATCTGGCATTGTTGTGTTGACAAATAAATGAGGCCGATTAGGGCTGGTTTTGGTTTGAGTTAAAGATAGATTGCAATCACCAATAGAATCCAAATAAATGGAAACAAATATGGCTGTCGTTCCATAGTATTTTACTTCTTTGACACATACATATCGAATATCGCGAAACACGTTCATATTTTATATTTTAAAGACAAATTCAAATGTTTTATTGCGGCATGTGTAGGTACATTTGGTGCAATCTATAGCTAAAAGCTAAGTACCTACAGTATTACCATGAACCCTGAGAGGGTATAGCAACTTTAATTATTAACTAAGTATGACAAAAGAAACCATCAACTAAGTAATTTAAATCTAAATAACAATCATTAATGTTGATAGACAATAGTTTTATCAACTCACTAATTCAAATGGACAATATATTTCTAGCTTAGAAATTCTTAATGGATGGTATGGTATAGTATGGTTTGCTGATCAAATGTTCTTTTAAACGTGATTTAAATTTTTGAGTAAACGGTTCTTAATCGCGTACACTTACGTTTAATTATTTCCTGACGTTCATAGTTTTACTACGTCACGTATACGTGTTAATACTAATAAAATATCAATAATTTTAACTAAAAACTAGATACATATCTAATGTATATGTGAAGTCAAGATTTAAGGTTTTAACTTCATAATAAAATAAATAAAATAAACAGGCGCGGATCCAGGACTTCGTTTCCACTGCCCTATGATATGATATGATACTTAAAACAGCACCTAGGCATACATAAACATAAGTCCAGTGTGAGCTTGGCAAGTGCCACCAATGGTAGTAATTAAATATTAAGATTATGTAAATTTATAAAAGGAAACAAACTTATTTTTCAGAAAAGGTACGAATTTACGCGATAAAAAGAGAGCTGAGCCCAGCTCGATTCCCAACTCGGACCAAGGTCGTTAACCAAGGTCGTTTTTTCTTTGCAACTATTTTTTCACTGTATCAGCCCTTACAAAAGTCAAGCTTTAAAATTGAGCAACTTCCCACAACCAACCTCAATTGTGTAAAAAACACCATTAGTATTGACAATAAGAACGCCATTGAAACCATTATGACACGACCTACCTGATCAAATCAAACGATTTGCAGTTAAGTGTGAGTAGGTTTTTCACATCAACCTATTTCAGTCTACTGCTGAACGTAGGCCTCCCCTAAATACTCAACCCTAATAACCCTATTATATTAAGGTGGATTGAGACCAAACGAGCGAGCAAAACGTGATTCGTTGATTTCGTAGAGTGGGGGATGGAATGAGCATTCGCTCGTATGGTCTAAATCCACCTTTACGTACGCGTATTGGAAGCAAATATTATAATTTGGTAATTCTGTATTACTTTACGATACTGGCAACACAGCTGTTGCCGCCTTCACATAGGCCGAAGTACTGGCTGATTAATACCTACTTTTAAAAAGTTACTTTAAAAAAATAAACAATAGAAAAAAGGCGCGCGGAGTATTATAATAAAATGAAAATACAATTTTATGTAAATAATTCGGAGTACATATAATCGTGTTATTTTCAGCATGTTGGTACAATAATTTATATCAAACTTTGGATGGAATAAAAATAATGTTAAAAGTGAGGCCGTTATTATTAATTTTATTAATAAAAGCAAATTTTCTATACTTCATTCAAATTCATCATTACACTTTTGCTACACTTAGCAAACACGTATGTCAGTCAGTATTGAATCAGAATTGAGAAACGAGCTTTATTTTAGGTAGGTAGTTTGTTACTTAGTGAGTTTTGGTTGTCTACGATATTACAAATTAAGTAGACTGGTTCACTGCAACACTACGGATCTCTAAACACCCCGATGACCATTCTTACTTCAAAATATCGAATAAATTGCGGTCATATATCGATCGACCGCCATAGACATAGACAGACCTTTGTTTTTTTTTTCGTGTGCGTGATTTGGGTGTGAGTTGTGTGGCCTTCCGCAAAAAATATGAGGAATGTGCGAATTTCAAACTTCGTAGGTATGATGGTAAAGTTGTTCATTGTCAATAGTGTTTTTTTTGATGATCAAAATACGATAACTTTATAACCTACCAAGTAAAACTTAAAAAGGTTTAACATAAATTATACCTACTTACACTAAAGAAGAAATAATTAAATGTAACTTAAAATAATTACTAAACTTAACTTACAAAAATAAATAAAACAAAACCTTCTCGACATCCAATTTACTTTTATTTTTTATGTAACGAAGGTAGACAACTGAGCTCTCAGCCCACCTGATGGAAAGCGGGAACTGAGGCCCATGGTAGAGCATGGACATAGTGACCAAAAAATCGCCCATGTGCTGCCAACCCTTAGGACTTAGATGGATTGCCTCTATCGGCTCTATCTATGCCAAAACCAAAACTTAAGTAGGTACCGTAAAACCAAGTAACTATAGCTCCAACGTTCTCAACAATGGTCCAAAATTAAATCGAATATCTTTCATTAGGTGTAATGGTTGTATATTAATCATGCTATTCATAGGTAAAAACTCCTCAGTAAAGGTGCCTTTAGACCAAACGAGGAAACGAGCATTCGCTCATTCTATCCCCCACTCTAAGAAATCCATTCGTTACACAAACCGGGATTCGTCGAACTTTGTTGATTTCGTAAGGTGCATTTAGACGTTACACCAAAAGAGCATTCGCTCATTCTAACCCCCCCCCCCTCTACGAAATCCGTTCGTTACACAAAACGCGGTTCGTCGAACTGCGTTGATTTCGTAAGGTGCATTAAGACTTTACACCAAAAGAGCATTCGCTCATTCTAACCCCCCCCTCTACGAAATCCGTTCGTTACACAAAACGCGATTCGTCGAACTGCGTTGATTTCGTAAGGTGCATTAAGGCTTTACACCAAAAGAGCATTCGCTCATTCTATCCCCCACTCTATGAAATCGGTTCGTTACACAAAACGTGATTCGTCGAACTGCGCTGATTTTGTAAGGTGCATTTAGACTTTAGACCAAACGAGCATTCGCTCATTCTATCCCCCACACTACGAAATCCGTTCGTTACACAAAACGTGATTCGTCGAACTTCGTTGATTTCGTAAGGTGCATTTAGACGTTACACCAAAAGAGCATTCGCTCATTCTCCCCCACTCTACGAAATCCGTTCGTTACACAAAATGTGATTCGTCGAACTGCGTTGATTTTGTAAGGTGCATTTAGACTTTAGACCAAACGAGCATTCGCTCATTCTACCCCCCACTCTACTTACACGAAACGTGATTCGTCGAAATTCGTTGATTTCGTAGAGTGGGGGATAGAATGAGCGAATGCTAATTTGGTCTAAATTCACCTGTAGAGAGGGGGATAGAATGAGCGAATTCTCGTTTGGTCTAAATGCACTTTAATAATTTACAAAAACTTGGACAAAGCTAAAAAGAAGAGGGACTAATGCTAATTTAGGAGTTGAAATTGTGTACCTACCATGTTTGGGCGTGGATGAAGCTGAAATTACGAGGAAGAAACACCGTTAATATAACAGACCTAAGTCGAGAACTGATGAAGTCCGTGTGGAGGTCTTTACCTCGGAGTTATGCTGAAAAACTGGTGGAAAGTATTATGCTTCAAAGATGCTAAGCGATTATGGATAACTCAGGAGGCTGGACGCCTTATTAATTATAGAGCATTAATTTGTAATAATACAACTTTCAAATTATAGGTAGTATTAGACAAGATAATTGTTACTTTTTATTTAAGTTTTATTGGTCACGCTCTTATCGTACATACTTAGTTGCAGTATTGGACCATAATTGGGTGGTTTTACGGTACCAATAAAATGTATAGTTATTTCGATTTGAAGTTCGATGGTTGATCGCAATTGCTTACAAGTAATAAAAACAATACGATGTAAATATATTTCGTTTGCGAAATGAATGTCGTCGGGTGTGTAATACTAGTCAGTGTTAGTAGTAAGTATTTTACTCATAATTTTGTGTGATGGGTCATAAACTACGAACAAATAAAACATGGAAGCCGCACGCCATACTAGGTAAATTGCCTTTCAAAAACGGTCCTGAATTTTAGTTGACAAAATTTCACCCCGTCTTCAATGCATCACGATATGGAATTTCCTTGTCAACCTATAAAAACTTAAACCGCCATTTAAAAATAGTTGTGATTGGTCCATTAAAGTTTTGATTGACCATATTCTACCTATAAACATTTGTCAAAAGGTGAGTTCAAACTAAAATAGCATTCGCTGTTCTAACCTCCCATTCTACGATATTCGATCGGTACACAAAACGTGATTGGTTGATTTCATAAAACGGGCGCTAGAACAGCGAATGCTCTTTTGGTTTAAACGCACCTTAAGATGTTGCGCCAAAATATGCGTGGTGTTAAGAAAAGCGCTATGTCCTGCCCATCTAGGCACAACTGAACAATTGTTTTTGGGGGCAGTTTTGTGCTGGCGTTAGACGTCCATGTTATATACGGTTGCAGGTCATAAAGATTTTTTTGTATGAGTTAGGTTACACCTTTTTCCTGTGGGCATATGAAAGTTAAAGGCTTTAAAACCCTAATATTCTTGTTGGACGAATACAACGGTTCCTAAGAATTATGTGGTCAAATCCTAATTTGTATGTCCCAGGTGGCTTATGATGGTCCCGTTTTATCCATTTTCCCCTCACTAGTTCGTAAAGCGCTCGTTTACCCTTTAATACGAACGGGTAAAAACGCATATTACTCACTTGTGTTGCAAAGTAATAACCTTGAAGCGTAGCGCGAAGTAGCATTCGTTTAACAGATAACAAAACGTAAAATGCTCATGGAAGTCGTTCCACATTAATGATAATTAAATAATTTGTTTGAGAATTTAGTGTAAAATACAAACCTTTATATACCTAATATGATGATTTTAACACATAAATCCAAAAATTCCATAAGTAACCATTGTTTTAGTGAATGATGACAAGATGACTAGACGCAATCACAAAACGCAGAAAATGTCAACATTGTCAATGAATATTATAGGTTAATCTTTATTCACCGACTCGAACACGCATAAAAATAGTAAACTAAACAAGTTTCAGAGTGTTCTGTTATAATTTTGTAAAAATAATGAATGAGAATAATTTAATAATGCATTGGCGTTGGTGTGCAACTACAGGAATGTGTTAAAATATTGCTGCGTTTACTTTTTCGTGCTAAGTTTACTGCGACAAAATCTTGCATTAAATACATGATACGTTTTCAACTATAGAATCCTTTCGCTAACTCATGTTTTAATTTCATACTCGCGGGTAAAATACAGCTTTGTACCCTTGTATAACAAATAACTATTATTGCCAACCATAATAACAGTAGAATAACAGATATACAGTGTTAAAAGTACAGGTATTATAATGGGCGGTCTTATCGCTAAAAAGCGATCTCTTCCAGACAACCTTAAGGTAGCGGAATAAAACAGTTGAAATATAGAGTAGAAGGTTCTTGAGTGGCGGCCACGTACCGGAAGGCGTAGCGTGGGTAGGCCCCCCACAAGGTGGACTGATGACCTGGTGAAGGTCGCAGGAGTCCGCTGGATGCGGGTGGCGCAGGACCGGTCATTGTGGCAATCTTTGGGAGAGGCCTATGTTCAGCAGTGAACGTCTTTCGGCTGATATGATGATGATGATGATGATAGAGTAGGTGACGCTAAAACAAAAGACAAGTAACGACACAATAAAAAAATAATAATTCAATGTACACCCTGTATGTTTATCTAAGTTATTATTTATGTTCTAGTTAACTCAGCACAAGGAATCAAACGTATACCAGTAAATCATCATTACCGAGCACAAACTGAAGACAATGTGAGTTCCAAAGAAGTTACAGACACTGATAATGAAAATAATGAAATAGTGGAAGAATCAGCAAAAGTAAATGGTACTAAAAATGGCGCCACCAATACCTATAACAAGATAAAATTCAAATTCACTGATTTCATTTTTGAAGCCGCTAAAATATTAAAGAGTTATGAGGATGAAGTTCTTGAACAAACGTTTACAATAATATATGACGAAGTATGGAAGAGTATATACAAAGGGTGTAAGACTCACGAGTTAGCTGACATCAGAAAATACGCGGCTGATCAACTAGAAGTGCTGAAAAATGCCCCTGCTGAAAGCCTTCGGCAATATTTAGAATATGCAGCACAAACATTGTCTGATGATGATTACGGCGATATAAGGGGCTTGGTTGATTACGTTAATTCCTTGTATGTCGCAGAAAGTAATAAGTTCATTGAATATTTGCTGGCTTTAGTACATAGACGGATATCAGACGATGTTGATCTAGAGCTCGTACTAAAAAACGCAATAAAATACCTTATTTTTGATCACTATTGTAACCTTGACAATTTCGTTAGACGAGAATTGGTAAAAATGATTAAACATTACTGGAGACAAATCGTCTCTCATTTAATTAACGACAATATGGGCTCCGGTAAGGACCCTTTACCATTCGTAACTCCGTTCATTTATGAAAACCAAAATAAGGAAAGTCATAAAAAACGGAGATTCAACAGAGTGAAATCAGGACGATCACTATTCAGTGGTTGGAATGATAAAAGCAAATCTGTAGAAGATGTAATGCCTAAAGAAAGTTTGCGTGCTAGTAAAATGGTCAGTGGTGAAAATACAACTGGTGGCAATATATTTCGTGTGAGAAGTAATTCTTCTACAGAATCGCAGGAACATTTTGAAGCAGAAGGTAATGTAGAGAATGAAGGGTATACAAAGAGATGCGGAAGAGCAAAAAACACTACAAAAGAAGAGATGTATAGCAAACGTACTGTAACTGAAATAATCCAAGCACGCAGACATCAAGTAACTCAAATCGCAGCTGCTGATATGTGGCAAGAGCGTAATCCGCGGATACCTAATAATACTATAGAAAGATTAATACATATAGGGACACTTGCTAAAGATATTAACGACATGGTGGGGCCAGAGGGCAAGATTTTACGGAATGGCAGGTACGAGGTGAACTGGGAGTTTCTGTTGGGTTTAGACAAGTTTGTATTTGCAGAGAACAAAGAACCTAGCACAACTGTAATGATAAAAATAAATGAAGAACATGAGAGGGAGAAAGTAGTCAGTATATCAATGAAAGCAAAGATTCATGAATAAATTTTATAGCCGTTGATATTTTAATGAAAAAGATATAACAAGATATAACTTTTATGAAAATAATTAGATCATCATCATTTATTTAAGAGCTTGACTCTGGTCGTTAGAGTATGTTATGTTACGGAGGGACGCTCAACCGGACTTGAGCGGGATTCCAATGTGCTCATTCACCCTATTTCCCTTAGCTGGAGCTGCAGGTGATTGTTCCGGTAGCATTCCCCCAATACTTCCCTCTGGCCTTCCAATTTTCTTGAAGAACCGCAGGACGTCTCTAAGGTCGACCTCCCTGAGTTCCTTCTCCTCCAGCCTATCCCTGCCAAACACGTTATATGGAGGACGTGTCGTCGGTGGAGTAAATTCCATTCTATTCTATTCTCTGCCTTTTCCTTCAACTCTCTATACGTTTCAATTTCAATAGTTTCCTTCAATTCCCCCATGGTCTTCCTCTTTTTCTTCTTCTATCTTTCCCTCGATCAAAACTTTTAATAAAGTCACTGCGACGAAGTAGATGGCCGATTATTTTTCCTCCTCTGTTGTCAATTACTTTTAATAAACTTCTTCTTTCCTGGACCATACCCAGCACCTCTTCAGTAGTCTTTTTCTCCGTCCAATTGATCTTTACCAACCTCCGCCAACACCAATCACAAAAGTCTGTAATCTTTCGAGAATCTTTCCATGTACCGTTGCGTCAAGGTCGAAGAAAGTTAGATTAGGTATATATGCGTTATTTGTAGTTTTAAGTAGGTTAATTCTTGTTATAATAATGGTTACAGTATTTTATTATTGTAGAAGATAAGGGCTAGAAAATTTGCCGCATCGACCGGTTGGATCTACATATTGTGGCAGCCCTGTTTTATAGTTCATCACTAATACCCGTTGAGTCTATGAAGTTCCAGATTTTTTGGGCTGTAATATTCTGTACCTCGTGAGGTTCTTCAACTTACTTGCCTACCTAGGTGAATACTTCTTTTGTGCATTAGAGATAGTAGCAGAGTATGTGCAATATGTGCATAGCAGTTTCCTCTGATTCCTGGCAGAACCTGCATGTCGCTTCTTGTTTCTTATCCATTAGAAACATATGTTTGTTCAACTTGCAATAATAATAGAATAGAATAGATTAATGTAAATAATATAGAATAAATAAAACTTGTTTAAATATTGTAGATTTATAATTATAGTGAAATTAAACAAACTTCTTCGGCAGACATTGCAAGCATAAATAACTAAGACAATGATACATTACTAATTTATATTCACAATTCAAATTTTATCTGTAACAAGATATTTTTCATTTTATTTACCAAAATACAATCCAATCAACTATTATTCTACTTATTTAAAGTTATAATGAGCGACTGCAAAAAATGTTACGTCGTTAAGGTCTTCATCAAAACAAAAATCGCGATTACGTCAATTGTGTTACAAAAGTTAGTCATACAAACTATGTGGTATACTGTCCAACAACCTTCGGCGGTAGTAAAAAGCAAATTAAAAAGATATAGGTTCGTATTGTTGATTGATCGCTTACGAACAAATAAAACATGGAAGCCGCACGCCATATTAAATTGCCTTTCAAAAACGGTCCTGAATTTTAGTTGACAAGTGTCACCCCCTCTTCAATGCATCACGGTAATGAATTTCAATGTCAACCTATAAAAACTTAAACCGCCATTTAAAAATTTAATAGTTGTGATTGGTCCATCAAAGTTTTTATTGGCTATATTCGATAAACATTTGTCAAAGATGTTGCGCCGACATATGCGCGGTGTTAAGAAAAGCGCTATGTCCTGCCCATCTTGGCACAATTGAACAATTGTTTTTGGGGCATTTTTGAGCTGACGTTAGACGTCCATGTTATTTATGGTCGCAGTTGATCGCTCATAGAAAATTTTGTTTGTCACCGTTTTTCAGTGCCAAAAATTGGTACACAAAATTTTACTTCGAAACACAAAAATTATGACTTTTTTTTTATTAAAGGCCTTTTATTATGTATGATTTTTATTCTGTCCTCCAAAGTGCTGTTTGAGCTAAATTAAATGAGGGTTTTCTCGAAAACGTATGCCACTAGTTGGCGCTACTTAGCCGTAAGGTAAGCCGTAAGAAACACAATTATTTAGCCCCAAAGAAAAACTATCTAGAAGGTATTTTTATTTTTTTATATTATTTTATTAACTAATAAAAAACTTTTAAACACAAAACTATAGGCGTTCAGAGAATTTAGACAAGTTTCTGGACCTGACGCCTCAGTGCTGCCGCCCTGGTGAGCGTCATTTCAGAAAACCCTCATTGCCGCCTACCGGCTACGTTGAGCAGAAAAATAGTAAAGTATACACACCTCGGTCGTTAAACGGGAAAGGCTCGGATCACATGTTTGTCGGATCAATTACACGTCTTCCGAGACAATTCCCACTTAAAGTGCCTTGGCATGTAATCTACTATTGTAATCGACCCTTCATAGTTTTGCTAGTAGCGGTGTAGTAATCGCATGAATGTAGGATTAATAAGTAATCGCCATTTGTCTCTCGCCTCCGCCAATCTTCTGACCTCTTCATACGACGCGTTGGTAACATCCGCTTTTATTTGGTTTAAGTGAATCTCAGCCTTCCTCTGCCTCTCCTACCTATTTTAATCTTGATAATACTTGTTCAAGTTTTTTATCAATATTTATTTCTAATGTCTGTCTCTACGCCATCTTCATTGGTATGCTCTTTGTCAGCATTTATTGAAGTGTACCTTATATTTTATATTTGTAGATATTCATCTAATTTATCGTAGTTTTTCTCATGTATAGTTTGATAATTAACTTCAGTTTCGTTATTAACCTCACCCCACTCTTTTCAGATCTTGTCATTATGGGTCACTTTTCATTAATTTATCGACATTTTACTGTTGCGTCAGTTGTTTCAATATTATTTTAGGCACGTTAAAACCACAAGTGATTTTAGATTACACGTCTATAAATATTTAAGTTCTAATATTTTTTAACGCTGTTCTTGATGCGAAGCACGTTTCACAACGGCAACTTGAACAAATAAAGTAAAATACATGAAATATCAAATAAAATTGGTAAACCGATGTCGTAATAGTCGATATAATATTTGTTATAATATTCGGTGAGTATATAAAATACGTAGGTACATCTAAATAAATATCTACATTCGTTTGTTTTTGTAGTGAGTGAAATGAACAAGAAAATGCTTTATACAAAAGTGGAGTAAAATTTACTTGGAGAGAAAACACATTTAAAAGTTTCTGAAGAATAGAATTGTGTCATTGTCATTTTAAGAATTTACTAAGGTTTGTCCTCGAAATAAAGTAGCCATCTTAAAATCAGTCTCTACTGTTACACGATAGTTTTATACCAGATAAAATAGCTATTGGATTGTAAAAAAATTAACTAATAAAATAACTAATAATTTTCCACAAACATATTTGTCAATATGACTTTTTGACGGACTCTGAGATGTTTTGAATATGATTGAAAGCTTTAAATGTTATTTATAAACAAACTAAAAGCAGGTACATACAAAATTAAATTTAGAAAGATTACTAAAATAAAACTAAATAAAATCTAAAATAAATCTAAAACAGGCCCCTGTGGCATGGTACCCAGGACGCTGGCAGCATTTCCTCGCTGGATTGCCAAGCTAATGCGTTGAGCGAGGAAGCTGCCAGCTCTTGGGTCTCCCGTGGCGTCTCTGAGTCTCTTCGATACGTCTTTGAAGAGACTCAGAGCGCTAGGACCCTACGGATCAAAGGTCTCGATGCCGAAAGAAACGAAATTACCATTAAATGTATTTCCTTTTAATTAGATAAATTAAAAGTAATGTTTCAATAAGTAATTTATTGACTTTTTTAACGTTACTAATATCAGTTTCCGTTTTAGGTTTTAGGATGTTAAAAAATGTTACATATAGCTCTACTGGTGTTAATGAAATGTGCGATTCAATACACATCATCAACAGTAACTCAATTAACGTTTCCTTATGTTACACATTATTGGAAGACTACCGCAGAAACGGATAAGGTCCCAGACTATTGGAACCACGGGCTTATATATGTCCCTGGACTACATAATATATTTAAGCTTACAACTAAAAGCCGGACTATGTTCCCTCCATGGTTAACAAAAACTACTGAAAATGCAAAAGGCACAACAGTTCTGCAAAACAATAATACTGCTGATACAGCTCCCATTGCTGATGCTAGAACTCCAAATCCCAAAACAGAAGAGTTTAAAAGATTTAAAGTAGAAACTCCTTTACAAACGGTAACAAACCAAACAACAGCCACGCAAGAAGAAACTAAAGTAGAAAATATGACAGTTACAGGATTTATACCCGAATATGATGAAAACCCTGACACAACTGACCCGTTTTCAGTGTTTTTAAAGAAGCTGTTCAAAATCTTAACCGTCAAAAGCCTTCCCGAGTTACCAGCTCTGACGAAGCCAGTCCTCCCACTTGTGGAAAAGTATGTAGCGTTTGAGGTTTATTACCAGACTTTAAAAAGAGGAGATTCTCGATTCTACTTTTTTTTTATGTTACTTGATATGTTTCAAATTGTATTGTTCGATCGGGTATAACCCGGTGATGGTCCTGTAGGCATTAAGTCTGATGATGGGACCTTGGAGAAATCGATTGAAGGGTAGTTCTATGCGATTATTCAGTCGCAACAATCAAGTCATTACCATTCCCAAAATTATTGACGAACTGCGTATAAATAGTGGAGTCATTTTCGATTATCTTGTAACAGACGCATGTTTGTCTGCTATTCTGGCAAAATAGTCTCGTTTGCTTTTATAAAACGGTAAATAAAGTGATGATGGTAATGAACAAAAAAGACGCGAAACACCGTGAAGTCGAATTTTATTTATTTTATTTGGTGATAATTATTATTTAGACTTAAACGCATAGGCAATGAGAAAGATCATGTCCAACAGTGGACTGAAATGATGTGATTTATTACATTGTATGTTATACTTATAGCTTATTAAAAACGGATGACCTAACATGGCTCGGCGAAGATCTTAATAAATATATCGGAAAATGCGTACGAGAACTTGAAATTATATCAAACGCAGCCGATATACTGCACAGTGAGTTTATTATGTTTAGTATTCATATTTTTATTATTAGTTTTTTGCTGGTGGTAGACCTCGTGCAGGGCCCGCCCGGATAGCTACCACCGTCTTACTCGTTAACCTGCCGCTAAAAGCAGTGTTTGCACTGCTATGTTTCGGATTGGGGGTAGACCATCTAAGTCCTCAGGGTAGGCAGCACATAGGCGGTTTTTTGGTCACTATGTCCATGGGCCTCAGTTACTGCTTTCCATCAGATGAGAGCTCAGTTGTTTAGGTACCTTCGTCAAATAAAAAAAGCTTCTCCGGATCTGTCTTAGCTTGCTCGCCGTCCTTATAAGAGGAAAAACCTCATGAATATACTATAATTTCGTCTTCTCAATATGCTGAATACAATATCCATGACAGTGCATACAATATCTAGTCCGTCTTTTTGTAAATGTATAGGTGCATTCAGACCAAACGAGCATTCGCTATTCTATCCCCCACTCTACGAAATCAACGAATCACGTTTTATGTAGCGATTGAATTTCGTAGAGTAGGGGGTTAGAATACTTAGAATAGCGAATGCTCGTTTGGTCTGAATGCACCTTATGAAGTATACAATAGTGTGATATTATTATTATTAATCCAACTGATCCGATGACAATACTTGTAATAAATCCAAGTGGGATTGTCTATGGACACAGGTGGTACAATACTGTATAAAATCCTGCCACTTGTGACTTTATCTGCCCGTGTCTGTTTCTGCCCTAATAAAGAAAAATATTATTGTGACCCATCCTTCCGTCACGGTTCTAATCGCGAGAGGACAAAGAAGAATCCGAGCGGTGGAAACGCTTGATGGAAAATCTCCCGTATGAATAAAGGGAGTGATTAAAAATTATCAATTTTCCAGCAAAATTCTACGAAGCCTACAGCGCCCTCTCCGACCGCGGGGCGAAAATGGGGAAAGACATAGACAACCTGCTCTTCTACGTGGACGATATGTTCTCCGAGGCCGAGGAGGAGGACATGCAGAAGCTGCTGAGAGACGTCAACCGGTTTCCGACACCGGGTGTCACTGCTGAGGAGCTGGCGAAGAGTAAGACACTTGACATGACAGTTGACACTAGAAGGACCCAAGGAACCGACTCAAAATAGCTTGAAGGTGACAGAGACGGCCAAGGACATATCAATTGAGTCGATAGAATAATCCTATAGCGAATTACAAAATCCGCAAATTTCGGTGATTTTTGTATGTCACTCGTCGTATGTCATTTTTGTATAAAGACACGAAGTGACAGAGATCATCATCATCATATTAGCCGAAAGACGTCTACTGCTGAACATAGGCCTCCCCTGTCACTGAGGAGCTGGCGAGGAGTAAGATGACACTTGCCATGATACATTTCTTTTAACAGAATCAGTAGCTCAGTTGGTAATGAGAAATATGGAGGGACACTGACAGAATCAGATAAGCTTGACAGTGACAGTGACGCACAAGGACATATTGAGTCGATAGAACAATCCTTGGGGTAGACGCAATAGGGGGCAGTTAAACAAAAGATCGCAATGAGTCGAAGTGTATCTGTAAGGGTCACACCGATAATACTCTTGGGTATCAAGCGACTATGTATATTTAAAATAGATAGATACTTAAATAGGTACATAGAAAGAACCATGCATGACTAACAAATACAAATTCGTAATAAAAAGCTTCTAAATTTGCTAAAAGACGTAATATTAAAAGTAATGCTTGCATGTAATAAAGGCTAATAAATTAATATTCAATAGGAATCTGTTTATATATCATTGAGGTATGTCGAAATTCTAAGACTTAAATATCTCAGTAAAACATTTTTACCAATAAATTATAGGTTGATACTAATTTATTTTATTATTTGTTACATATTTGATTTAATTATTTAATTTCACCAACTACGTTGCTTGTAATTTCTGTAATAATTATAACGACAGTCATGATACATATCGTCGCCAACTACTCAAACTCGTATGTATGTAACAATCATTTGATGGAAAACAGCACCGTATTCGGAGTGAAAGAAACTAAATAACAGTGATATTTCCAGGAATTGCTTGCTGAAAATACGAGGTTGAGAAATAACTAAATTAATACATTCGTAATTATTCTAGGTTTTGTTCATAACATATTTTTAACGCCACTAAGGAGAGTGTCAAGAACTGCAAGAGGTGAAATTCTGGTAATGATGTTAAATAATATAACAGAAGCCAGGGGCTTGGTAGTGAGACGACATGATGACAGAGATAAGGACGAAATATTAAGAGACAATACGAATGATAAAGAACATCTCGATGAGGAATATGATATAGAAGTGGATGAAGACGAAGCATCATCACCAGAAATCAAGGAATACGGATTAATGTTACGCAATGACGAAAGTGAGGCAAACGCCAGAAAAGCTTCTGGAAATATTACCGAAAATCGTCTTGGAGTGACAGGCATAAAAATAAAATTGCAAGAACATAGTAAACACGAAAGAAAAGCACGTGCAGTATTCTATAATAATAAACGGATTAGAAAATATCCAAGTTTTGGTAGAAAATATAATACAGATGAAAGATTCTCGTTGGTTGATACTAGAAAGGATGGGACTACCACAGTTTTACTTTCAAAATTGCCACTATTAACTACAAAAGAAAATGTCGAATACTATTATCCCATAATAACATCGATAAATTATTTTCTTGAATCTCGTAACACTTACTTTAACGACCAAAAGCTACAGATAACCAGCCCCATTAAAAACTCACAAAACCAAGATAGGTCAAAAGCTAGAAAAGAAAAGAATCGCTCTGTCACACGACCTTTTATAAACATAAACAATTCGTCATCCTATACATTAAAAGTAATATCACAGAGTATGAGATTTAAAATAATGAATAATAAAAACGACGACAAAGGCAAGCAAGACAATGCAATTGATAAACATATATTGCAAAACAGAACCATGCCAGAAAAGAAAGATTATTTTATGAATAGTAACAACATTGTAAGCTCATCCAATAACAGATATCAAAATATGACTGAAAATTATATAATCGACGTAAGTGATAAACGGGCTGAAAGTAACGAGCCAGAATCATTTATTGACTATTCATCACAAGACACAGGTAATGTTAAAGGACATACTCGCAGTTACAATAACAAGAAAGTTTTTAAATTGGTATAATAATACCGTTTAAGCAAGGAAAAAAGGAGTAGAGTTAGTTTATTATATTTATAGAGTTATTTGCCCAGAAAATTTGAATTTGCCGCCTTTTGATACTACCTAGTATAATTTACGTGCTCTTTAGTTCAGTGTTCAAAAAAATATTTGAAGATCATTTTATCGTGTGATTAAAGAGATATTGAGATATTTCATCGTTTTAATATGTATGATCGGGAAAGAGGAGTGTCCAACTGATTTCACCAGGTGAAAAAGAAAATAGAGGACAGAAACAACCTCGGCTGCCTGAATATTTCTATAATTATCAGCAGAAATCGGAAAAATGTGCGTCATTGTTCGCACTAATATGGACACGACTCCTAAGTTGATTGAATAATTAATCATTTTCAGAAAATTACATATTTGACACCGGTAACTATGAAAATCTTTAAATCATAAATCTTTATTGTGTATGGAATTCAGGTAGGTACATAAAACAGATACATTGTCAGTGTGATGGTTTCACCGAACCCTGTCTTTACAGACTTATACACATTGTCTAACAAAGCTAATTTACATATTGACATGTCACATTGCAATTTAAATAATGATTAGAATACATTAATAAGAATAGGTTTAGTCAATTATATAAAAATATATATATTTTTTAAAACAGTACAAATAAACGGGATATTAATGTTATACAAAACTAATACGAATGTCATAGATAAATGGTGTTGTTGCCTATTACTAAATTAACGAATTACATTCCATAAATTCCTTTAAACTGTAAAAACACTTGTCCAAAAGCCATTGCTTAATTGATTTTTTAAATTCTATAAAGTTGTTACTGCTTTTAAAAGTATCTGGCAGTCTATTAAATATGTCTATACTCATAATAAAGCAGTTTTTTGAAGCCAGTTGTAATCGTGCACGAGGCCTATATAACTTGTACATATACTGTTCACGAATCACTCCAGATGCCATATCCTTCAATTCTCTAAATAAATATTTATGCTTATAAACAAATGAACAGACTTCCAAAATGTAAAGGCAATGCACCGTAAGGATTCCATGATTAACAAAAAATGGGCGACAGGAATCATCTTGCTTAAGGCTAAATATGGCTCTAATACAGCGTTTTTGAATTAGGAATACATCATGGATGTCCGTGGAATTTCCCCATGTTATTATACCATACCTCAAGACCGAATCGACATAACCATTATAAGCCGTAATAGAGGCTGTCAAGGATACCAATTTGCGCACCCTTCTTAAAGCATAAACGAACTTATTTAACGTGGAACAGATATTGCTTATTTGAGCCTTCCAGTTACAATGACAATCTATCGTTATGCCTAAAAATTTAATTTGTGATACTTCTTCAATAGATTCATTACAATAGTTAACATTAAGATTATATGTTTTAGCTCTGTAAGTGCCAAATTGCATAAATTTAGTTTTGACGATGTTAACTTTTAAATTATTTACTGTTAACCAATTTACTGCTTGATTCAAGGTAGAATTTACGTTATCATTGTAGGTGTTAAGGTCCTTTCCTTCAATAATGATGGTGGTATCGTCCGCAAACAGAATACAATTATGTGAAAGAACATCAGGTAAATCATTAATGTATATTAAGAACAACAGGGGACCAAGAATACTACCCTGCAATGTGGTACACCATAAGAGTTTTCAACAAAAGATGATAGATATGTATTAACACTTTTACTCTGAGAACAATATTTTGTTGTTTCCACGCATTGGGTCCTGCCTAACAAATAACTCGCAATCCAGTCATATGCAGGCCCACGAATTCCGTATTTATATAATTTCATGAGAAGTCCCCTGTGACAAACAAAGTCAAATGCTTTACTCATGTCCATAAAAAGTGCTGTGACCGGAATTTTATTGTTAATACATTCCATAACTTGTTTGACTAGCTTGAAAGCAGCGAGGATTTTTTCTACATTTTCTAAACCCATTCTGCTCATCTTTTATAACGTTATGTTTATCAAGAAAATGTAACAGTCTACTATACATCGACTTTTCTAAAATTTTTGAAAATATGGGTATAAGAGTAATTGGTCTGAATTTTTTTTTTGGTCTGAAATTTTTTAAATAGTCACATTAAAGCTTTGAAATTTAGCGTTTGATTATTCATTTAATCAATTTTGTAGTCATGTCCATATTATTGCAAACAATGACGCACATTTGTCCGATCCCCGATTAATAATTATTAAAATTTGGCGCCTTTTTGTACTGCTATCGATTGTTAGACAGAGTATATGTAAATCAATGACAAGTATCATTATAATATTATCTCTTTAGATGTAAAGCATCTGATAGAGCTGTACATATAACGTTATAAAGAAAACTGAAACAAGGAGAATGTAATAAAAATGTCAAAGAGAGAAAGACAATGAAACTAAATACATAACATTTTATAACGCCAATATAGCAGAACTATCAATGAATAGATAATATATAATTATAGATAAGAAAATTAACAAAAAAAAATATTCAGAAGACCAGTCTGAAAATAGCCATGGAAATACGAATGACGATATAAGATTTCATGCGCATCGGCACTTAAGGAAAAGAGCAAAACATAAAAAACATCGTCACAAACATAGACACATAAAACGTAGACATAAACAAGGTTAGCTATCATGTATTTATATGTAAATTGGCAAAAATGAAAATAAAAGCTGTATAATTTAATAATTGAAGAATGTGAGAAATATGACAAATTTATGTATTTTTTTTTCAGGGCACAAACACAAGCATTACGGGAAAAGAAAATACAAGAATTTGAAACAAAAATATAATAAATTGAAAAAAATGTGGGCTCATCAAGTAGGAGATATCGACGAAAACATAAAACACATTAGTATTGAAGAACTTAAGGAAACGACTCCAGTTTTTATCAGCAATCGGAACGAAAAAGTAGCGACTGTTCAAGTCCCTCAAATCAATACAGAAAGGTCAGAAACAATGAAGAAACATCTTCGCAACAATATACCTGTGTTCAAGCAAATCAATTTGTTATTAGATGATTACGATGATAAAGGGGAATTTCACAATAACATTACATTAAACGTAATAACCAAACATGACACAATAAGAGAAACCGAAACAACTGTAAGTTATACATTATTTAATTATGAGGATAATATCCGAAAATCTCTTCCTCTAAATATAACTACTAATAAAAATTTTGGAGACAGCGAGTATAGTGATGCTGAAGAGGAATTAAGGAATAAATTAGACGATGCGTTCAGGCACATGGATGTAAATGTTCACAATATATCCAGAAGAAATTATCACGCTGATGTGCCTGATCTTGAGAAAGACCCGCAAGAAACGGATGTTGAAGCGGTATTGAAAAGCAATATTTATAAAGCTGTGAAGGAACTCAAAGTGAAACTCAATAGAAAATACTGAACCGAAGACTTAATCTTTATTAAACTATTTTTATACCGATCAATAACTTTTTATCATATTTATTTTGAAAACTACAATTTATGTACATAGATTAACTCTAACGAATCTTCTACCTATATTTTACCTTTATTTTGGTCTTCGGTACAATGCCACAAGGGGCAATCTTCGGCATTTCCTCGCTGTTACGCTATACTGATGCGTTGAATAACTAATAACTATATTTTTCCGTTAGAACCGTTCTTTTGTATGGGGAAAAAACCGGTACCCGATCCCTGGATCCTACGGCAGTTATGACACCCACAAACGGAAGTTTTTTGAACAAGTAGTGCAAAGTGACACTTCGATGTGTAGGTTGAAAGTCTATTCTGTTGTATTTTAGTAAAATACTTAATGATAAATTCATTCTTACTATTCATATTTAATATAGAGTATTAATGTATCATCAATATTGTCATTGTCTACCCCCTGCTGAATAAGTATTTTTTTACATTGAATAAACCTAAAGATATAAATATCCATAATATTTTTTTTGTAGTTAGTTAAGTAGTTACCTTCATTAATTAATTTTTGACACAATGTGAAAAATCCTTCTTATAAGTATTACAGTGGATATTATACCTGTCATGAACAAAACTAGTTCATTAAATTCATACAATTTACAAAATCCAATACGTATGTATTGAATATATCTATAACAATAAAAATCATCTATGAATATTCGCGTTCATTGAAATACTGACTACTTTCTCCTTCCCATGTTCCTCGTTTACTTTTATCATTACAGTTGTACTAGGTTCTTTGTTCTCTGGTAAAACAAACTTGTCTAAACCCAACAGAAAGTCCCAATTCACCTCGTACCTGCCATTCCGTAAAACCTTGCCCTCTGGCCCAACCATGTCATTAATATCTTTAGCAAGTGTCCCTATTTGTATTAATTTTTCTATAGTATTATTAGTGTTAGGGTAAAAACACCGCTTCATCACTAATACATAATTTATTAAATGGTTAACAAGGCAATCACACAGTAATTTTAAGATAGAGTAACCGCGACGCGCCATATCCGTGTAACGTCCGTTGACAGCTCGACCGACGCCGTAGTGAAGTGACATGCCGGTACTACCGCTAGTGTTGTACCGGGCTAATTTCCTTACAGTTCGGCCATTCACTGACCAAACCTTCGGCCCGAAGGTCAATTCTTCAGGTCTTCACAGAAGCTCACCGTAGGCCGCTAACTTTCACAGCCCCAGCACCCAAATTGTGTGACTGAAGTCTCATAGGTTCAATACACTGCGAATTGAACAAATGCATTTTAAGCGTAACGCATACACAGGTCTTGAATGCCATGAATCTATAACATGTGCGACGTTCCGTCGTCCACGAACCGATTCGTCGATTTCGTCAGTGTCAAGCGTAACATGGACAGACAGACAAGATATGTTCAAATGACGATGTACCTTTTATCAACTGGGCTTATTATAATTGTGCTAATGTGGAGTGGCAAGAACCAGGTCAACCCCCTTTTTTTTTTTAAATCTTTAGTATAGACAGTATAAAAATTTTAATACTTTCATTGCGCGATTCCAAGATTAAAGTGATATCATTTACTTGCATGATGTGCAATTAATGAAAACTCTTTTTCTTTTTTTTTGACATTGAACTTGTAAATATATCGCCATTATGTATGAGACTATTATGCACTTAGGACAGCGCCATCTAGAAGCATTTTTTAAAGGATTAATGACATTAATAAAATAAATGTAACATCATGAAATCAGTCAAGTGTTCGCTGGCTAATTGCGAATTTGTTTGATTATACACAGTACAGTCAGACTTACGAGTAACATGATATCATTGATTTTTGAATAATCACACAATTACTGATGTACACATTCCTCGAATGATGAATGTTATAATGCCAATAAAGTAATGGAACAAGCTCACAGTTGTATCCGGCGACGTAGAGCGCCTTGGGATGACTGCTTGTGTCCGTACTAGTCACCGATGACTCGCGCAGAAGCGCGTACATAGCCGCTCCCGCGCCTGGGTTACGGCGAAGTCTGCCAGTGCGGTGAATTCGTCAACTGACGCGTTCCGGCAGCAATGCGTAAGACCCGCTGCGTGCACCTTACATATACTCAGCTAGACAAACAGACGCCCGTTTCCAGGCTTGCCCTGCTAAGGAATGAGGTTAAAACAACACGATATAAGGTCATAAAACATATGAATTAACTGCCAGATCGCAATGGAACCAGTATTTGATATAGACCGCCTCTCGGCGCCAGCCCAAATGTTTTATCCAGGACCGCCACTAAGGCGTCAGTCCACATGTATTATCCAGGACCGCCATGGAGGCGCCAGTCCACATGTATTATCCAGGACCGCCACTAAGGCGTCAGTCCACATGTATTATCCAGGACCGCCATGGAGGCGCCAGCCCACATGGATTATCTAGGACCGCCATGGAGGCGCCAGCCCACATGTATTATCTAGGACCGCCATGGAGGCGCCAGTCCAAACGTATTATCTAGGACCGCCATGGAGGCGCCAGCCCAAACGTATTATCTAGGACCGCCATGGAGGCGCCAGTCCAAATGTATTATCTAGGACCGCCATGGAGGCGCCAGCCCAAATGTATTATCTAGGACCGCCATGGAGGCGCCAGTCCAAATGTATTATCTAGGACCGCCAAGGAGGCGCCAGCCCAAACGTATTATCTAGGACCGCCATGGAGGCGCGAGCCCAAACGTATTATCTAGGACCGCCATGGAGGCGCCAGCCCAAATGTATTATCTAGGACCGCCATGGAGGCGCCAGCCCAGATGTTTTATATGACTAAAGAATCAGATCACAATTAATAGTTAAGTAACAATAGTTGGCAACAAAATATAAACGAGATCTCATACACCGTAACACCACCAAGTTCTTAATCGAGGAGTAACCTTACGGGCAATTACAATGTCATTTGATTTCACAGGCAGCCTAGGTCTCAACCAAGGAGCAAGTGAATAACTAGAATTGAGATCTTATTTGAATGATAGCAAGACTCTTTCGTAATAATATCAACGTATAACATAACTCCGAACTCATACACCACCTAGCACTTAAGTTAGGAGCAAATAATCAACTGCCATAACGACAATGTTAAAGTAACTCATAAGTTTAGATGTCTCCCTTCCGATTTATGGAGAAATAGCAGGTGTCAATAATGTAATAATGAGCCATTCAGAAAACGATAAAAGACACACTTTTAAATTTATAATAGTGGGCAATATCAGCGCCAAACTATAAATTCGGTTGGACGTGTTTCATTAACTCAGGTACCAATCTGAGTATCTGTGAACATATTCCTTTTATAGCGAACACTGTAATATGTCATAATTATCATCAGCCTATCCCAGTCCACTATGATGACACTGCTGCCCAGCATGAATCTACTATCATGAATGGTCATATAACGCTGTATAACCAAAGCATTTTTCATTAGACAAAATTCATCAAACCTGCAAAAGATTGAGTCATTATCATTAAACCACAAGGCAAGAATCACCTCTTCCAATTAACTCAGTTCTTAATCTGAGAATTCTTGAACATCATCATTTCATAGTGAACATTGTACACTAAGAGCATTCATATAGGTACATGCTGGATTCAATAATTAAACCTGTGAAAAGAATTCTCTGCATGTCATCATATCATCGTAGTGTACTTTATAAGAAACAGGATTTGCTATGTAAACCACAACATTTCAGTAACTATATTCTGTAAGAGACACAAGTTCATAAAATGGTATATAACAATAACACCAGTCCATAAGTCTCATGATAATAATCATATGGAACTTGGCTGTTCACTTCCAAGCAGCTCCATAAAAGGTAAGCACATTGCAAAAATTCCTTAAATATGTTTTGTTGATTCAATAGATATAAATTTAAATAGTATTACCATTTATCAAGGTTTGCCACATTGAGGGTTCGTATTATTGAGGTTCCCATGTATTTAAAGAAACTATATGTACTGCACAAATGTATCATACCCAACACAGCATCTCTGTAACTGGACAAATTATAAAGCACTGAACACATTTATTGTGTGCAATTGTCATATACATAAATGTATTGTTCATGATGCGTCTTGCATAATTGTAATACATATCAGTTATACCTTGAGGGTGAAATGAATATTAAATTGTTAAATAATGAAGTGGCCTCAACTGAACTTCTCATGTAACTGGCAACTTTAATCATTATGATGATGATGAATAACAGTGAATAGGTTAGAATCATTAAACATTTTAAATAAGCAATTTACCTTGTAGGTTATGCATTCTTCCAACAGATCATTTTTCAACTTCCAATGAGAAACAAAAACACCATAAGTCAATATGCCAACTGCACTTACCCAAATCTTAGATAAGTAAATATTATTGATCATTTTATCCATTTCATTGTAAGTGATGTAGCAGTATAATACCTCAGACACTTCTGTGAAAGACTTGAAAGTTCAAGATAATCTAAGTTTATTTAAGTAGCTGTTC